>APFE030138116.1:99041-118084 GCA_000404065.3 Pinus taeda | reverse complement strand
TGATGGCTACATGCCTCTAAACTGTGTTACAATGAGGCTCGAAGGCCTATTTATTGTTGAGAAACAATGAAAAAAAACCCTTCACATTCCAAAACCTAACCCTAGGAGATGAAACGCCAAACTGTGGGCCCCGTTTGGGGGTAAGTTGGTACATCAACTTCCTGGGGTCGTAACTTTAGCATATGATCTCCGTTTGATGCGTACAATAGCTCATTAGAAAGATCTATTCAAGAACTATCATTGTTGGAACGGGCAACATCGTTCCATTGCAAGGACCCATGTTTCCCCTGGATTCCCCAAAAAACGTCGTTTAGCGCCTCAAAACGGCTCCGGAAGTTCAGGACCCGAAAAACTGCTAAAAATAGTAAGTTGTGCTACAATTAAGGAAACTGAAAATGCTGAGAAAGACAATTGTGGGGGTCCAAATCGAATAGGTGGGTGGCCACCAACTTCCACCTGGATCACACGAAGACATGTTGGAAATAATATCATTGGCACAAAATGGGTATTCAAAAATAAGATGAATGAAGAGAGTCAAGTTGTTAGAAACAAAGCCATACTCATGTGTAAGGTTTATTCACAAGTAGAAGCACTTGATTATGAATAGACCTTTGCACCAGTCATGAGATTTAAGGCAACTGGGATGTTTTTAGCCTTTGCATGCTACAATGATTTCAAAGTGTATCAAATGGACATGAAGTCTTCTTTCCTAAATGGTGATCTTGAGGAAGAAGTCTATATGGAACAACCTGAAGGGTTCTCATTGAAAGACAATCCTAATTATGTCTGCAGGTTAAAGAAAGCACTATAAGGCCTTAAACAATCACCACAAGCATGGTACTCTAGACTGAACAAGTACCTTCAAAAACAAGGTTTCAAGAGAGGAGGAGTTGATAGTAATATATACATTAAGGAGGATGGAGATGAGTTACTAATTATAGTTATATACATGGATGATATTATGTTTGGCAGCAATAAACATCATCTAGTAGAATTGTTTGTTGAAGAGATGAAGGTTGAGTTAAAAATGTCTATGATCAAAGAACTTACGTTCTACCGAGGGCTCCAAATCCTACAAAACCTGGAGGAATATTCATTTCTCAAGAGAAATATCTAAAAGATATCTTGAAAATATTCCAAATGGAAGATTGTAAACCTGTCTTAACCCTCATGAATAAAGGATGTAAGATATGTCCAAAGGATGAATCACCTGATGTGGATCAAAATCTATATAGATCTATGATAAAATGTCTATTATACCTAACAACTTCTCGACCAGATATACTGTTGGTTGTCAAATTAGTAGCGAGGTACCAATCAACACAAACAAATCCAATTGTTAGCAACAAAAAGAATACAAAAGTACTTGAAAGGGACCACATGTTATGATCTATGGTATTCGAAAGGTAAAAATTTTACATTAACATCATACACATATGCGGATTGGGCGAGCTATGTGGATGCCAGAAAAAGTACCATCGGTGGTGTATTCTAGCTATGAGAATCTTTGGTGGCATGGCTAAGAAAAAATCAAACACCCATCTCTCTATCTATTGCAGAAGCTGAATACATAGCAGTTGCAGCCTATTGCACACAAGTATTATGGATGAAACAAGAATTAGATGACATGAAGGTAATTATTAATGAACCTATATCTATCAAGCCTGACAATAAAAATGCAATAAGCATTTCGAAAAATCATGTGCTCCATTCAAAGACTAAACATATCCCTATAAAGTACCACTTTCTCAGTGAACAAGTGGTTGAGAAAACAGTGAATATGGAGTACATACCCACAAGGGAACAAATATCATACATATTTACAAAACCCCTTGCTAAAGATGCATTTGAAGATCTAAGAAAAAAGCTAGGGATAGTGCCTACATGCTCTCTTCACTAATGTGACTTCAAAAGGAGAACCTAAAATACTATAGAGTATATGAAATTGAGCACCATATAAGGGGGAGTAAGAAGGAGTAATGAAGAGGAACACAAATCTTATGAACATGTTCCGAATTTGAAACAGTTAAAGAAGAAGCAAGAACAAAAGCATAATCAATGTGGGAAATCAAGTCACGCTCTCCAGGAGCTAACAACATCAATCAAGTTCAACATTCAAAATTCCTTTCTTCAATTGACTTTTTTTCTTTTCTCACATGTATATATCTTATGCATAAACATGTAAATAAATTTCTGCAAGTAGACACAGTGCTAGTGCTACGAAGACAATTGCATATCTATTCAAATCATGTTGAAAGTTAAGAATAACTTATTGTATAATTGCATCATCAATTTTTCTCAAAAATATTCATTCTCTAAATGCATCAATGTACATTATGATGATCCTGGTTAAACATCTAGTGTATAAAATCCTGAGGGACATCCAAGATATTTCCATCAAAGCAGAGGAGAAAACTCTATATATGTTTATGTTCGGTTTATAGATGCATTCATCAAGAAGCATCATGAGATCTACATCAGAACCTAATCATTGGCAATCTCCATGTGAAGACTTCTATTAAAGCAACTAATCAAATATTTACCAATTTCATTGCATCACTAGGATTTCTCTAAATCCTTAAGCTCTATTATTCTTGTTATCACTCAGGTTGTCCCTAAGCTCCTGAAGGGATACGGCTGAGGTAACCACAAACCAATCTTTGGATTGCAGGTTCTAGCCCACCTGCAATTAGAGAGGGCTCTCTCTTGATGATTTAGCTTTGTTGATGATGATTTTAGGCTAGTTATTGGGTTCAATGGGTTTTGTTTATGTTTGGATGGTGTTTGGATGGAAGGAGGATGCTTTCTGGCAGAGAGGCATGCAAAGAGTGATAAGTTTCAAACCATTGGGCATGGAGTCAAGGAGTAGGATTGCAGGTGTGCTTTCTTGATCACAAGAGGAACATGGAGCGAGGTAGCTACACATGAAACAACCTTCAAGCTAAAGAGATGGAGTGAAAGGTAAGGAATGAGAGGCAATTAAGAATCTCCCAATTAGCTTAACAGAGGGAAGGAAAATGAGCTTTATCTAGGGGCAGTTAAGAATCCCTAGATAACTATCATACATGGTGAATTAGGGAAAATATGGGTCATGTGGAATCCATATTTATGCCTAAAACAGATGAAAAACATAAAGAAACAACAGAAATTGAGCATAAAGTGCAATTAAACAAGTTCTAAGCTAATCTTTCTTTCTGCTATTTAGATAATGATTTATGAATGAAAAACAGAGGTAAGAAGCACTTATTAGGTCATGTACCAGCACAAGAATTCCACAGTCACTCTTCAACCATTAAACACAGTAAACAATTCATTCTCCAAGCTCGTAAGCAGTCTTTGATTATAAAACTTTCTCAGATATATAGTGCGAGTCTCTACTTAAGCAAAACATCCAACCAATAAGAACCAACCAACCCCAAATACATTCTGTGAGGGGATATATATACAAAAAGGAAACACAAAATATCTAGAAGAGGAGTTATTAACTCATAAATTCTTTCATCAACTCCTAAAGAGCTGTTGGTGAAGATGTAAATGTTGAAGTAAATACATGGTAAGAGTCGTTCTCTTCCGTCAGAAAATGTTTGACTTTTGAGTTCATTTGAGTCGGCTGCAGCTATGTTTTCAAAATTCGTGCTTTTCGAGCTTGCTTCTCTAGCCTTCTGCTTTGTCTTTGATCCAACCTGTTCCACCTGTTATTTCATGTGTTCACTCCAGCGCTTACTTTTGTCCTGTAGCTGACATGATATTTCAAAATTGAAAAAGGGACCCCAAGACTGTTGTCACCTAGGTAAAATGGCCAGCATTGCTTGCCACCAATCTTCAGGAGGAAGCTGATGCCTTTGTATCTTGATGAGTGTCTCATCCACTTCTTTATACTTGTAATAATTAGGAGGCATCTCAAACAGGTGGTTGACTTCATGTTCCATGTAAAATAGTTTTTCCAGCTTATCATAGAGAGTCTATCCTGTAGGAGGTCCTGCTTGAGTTGAAGAACTTGATGAAGCAGTGAGCTGATTTGTGACATAATTATTGAGCCTAGTTGCATATTGGTCACGGGTCAATAACCTTCCAGCACTGGTTAATAAGCTAGGCAATCCTCTAGTTTACAGTGTTGCAAGCTTTAAATCAAAATTATCTTCATCCTTTTGGATTTCCCGACATCTTGCTTCTAGAGTTTGAATAAGACTTCTTAAAGTCAGCACATTCTTGGCTATCAGTATGGCATCTGTTCTATTCATAATATGTAATGCTGCCAATTCTTCCCTGGTTTGATGATTTAAGAAGTTGATCATTCTGTTGGCTTGCTCAGGCATGTTTCCCAATGTTGTTTTGGCCCTTTGAATTTCAAAACGGGCTCTGCCAATTAGTTCCACCTGTTCATACATGGCTTGGATTGACCTCCATTGGCCAGTGATCGACTGATTTATCTTGGCCCACAAAATCGTTTTTATTTCCATCAGGGTGTTATCTAAAGTTAGCTCTTTCTCTAAGGCTTTAATTTTCTCATTCAAGGCCTTAGTTTCCCTGGTTTTTTCAGCTACTGTCATTTTAGATTTGTCATACTTTTCTTCAAGATTGGCCAATTTCTCTTTGGCCTCTTTTATCTCTGTAGTCTGAAGCTCAAGCTCCTTGACAGCTTTCATCATTTCTTCCATGCTCATGCTTGCTTCAGACGCTGCTGTAGTTTATATTGCTGTTGTTGTTGGGATTATTGCTGACTTTTTAGGAGGAGGAACAGGGACATTGGCTAGAACTGTTGAAGCTGGAACTGCTGGAGGTGGCTGGGAGGTTGCTTCTCCCTGCTTACTCTGGGCTACTCTTTCTAATTCTTCCTCCATATGGATTACTCTTTTATTCATTTTCATCAGCAAGTCTAATGTATCTTCAATTTCTTTCTCCTGTGTTAACTCTGCAGTTTGAGGGTGTTCGGTAGGAGGCAACCTCAATCGCTTTCTCAATGCAGCAATATCATCATCCTTTTTCTTCATAAGGGCCCTCACAGCCTTAGGATCCTTAGGATCATGTCCCAGGTCAATAATAATGTCCTCCAATGTTTTGATTATGTTGTCTTTAGTTGTGGATGACATTCTTTCCAAGTCTAACTGAATGTTAATGTTCTTTAATGATTCTTTTAACTCATGAGCCAGTATGGCCCTGTCTGCTAAAGTAGCATAGACCATCTCACCAGTCTGCTTGTGAAGCTCAATTTGATCCATGGGGTGGATGTCCTTAGCCATGACCTGTAAATTTATTCTGACATAGTCGGCAGCCGTCTGAGGCTGCTGAACTTTGGGTTTAAAATGGCTGAATACCATTTTCTCTTCCTTGATATCATATGATACCATTAATCTTTCCTATTTGGTAAGTGTTTCTTTTAGGAACTGATTGTATAATTGCATTCTTAGCATATCATTTTGAGCTTTGATCTCTTTGAAGCTGGCTTTGACACTAGCTGGTCTCTTGCTTTGTTGTGTGGAGGAAGACACCTCCATGACATGCTGTCTGTCTAGCTCTTGTTGGAAAGAGCTAGTAGGTGTTTGTTGGCATCCCTCTTTTTCTTTCTTTAGGCCTTCAAGGACCTCTTCACTGATTTCCTCCTCAAATGGAGAATCAACTCTTTGCTTCTTTGGTTCAGGTTGTAGTGTGGATCCAGTGGCAGGTGTGGAATCTTCCCTGTCACGTTTTTTGCCTCTTTCCTCATGAGCGGGAGTCTGTAAAACTAGCACTTGGGGTGCCTCTGTTTGCTGTGCAGGAGCCTGTTCTTGGGACTGCTCTTTTGAAGTGGCAGGCAGTTCTATGATCAGCTGTTCTGTATCCATTCGCTCCTGACCTTTTGTTGTACCTGTTGTTGATGAAGACTGTGCTTGGCCGTTTTGTGCAGCTGCGGCAGCTGATGTGCCCTCTCCAATCTGCTGTGGCGACTTGAATGTTACCTACTCACAAGAATCTAAGTCAAGAGTTTTCTCAAGGTCTTTGATAGCTTGTTCCATAATCTCTTCCTGAGTGAATTCTTTAATTAAAGTGCCTTCTGCCCACGCATCTTGATTAGCATATTGTTCAAAGTGTGGGATTTTGCAGTGTTTATAGGGTGTCAATCTATACTTGACTCTTCTAGTGTTAATAAAGCCAAGTGGGTCATAAGGGACCCACCATAAACTCCTCTTCAACCTAAGTTGATCTTTCAGAATTAGGTCAGCATCTTGCCAACCTTCCTTCCTGTTCATGATAAAGGGGCCTAGGTGGTCTTTAAATTTCAGGCAGGCCTTTTTCTTGGTACTGTGAAAATGAGTCAGATCTGAATTGATAACCTGCCTGTAGTATTCCAAGGCAAGTAGCCTCATTGGTACATATCTTGGGAGCCTGTAAGGACAAAGCTCACAACCATAAATTCTGATGACTGTGTGATCCTGGTATAGATACCAATCACCCAATTTGTAGCTCTTAGATAGCTGTAATATCTTCTGCATTTCATAAGTCATTCTAGGAGGAGGAGTTTTCATTAAGAGGTAAGAGACTGGATAAACAAAGTGGTCAATAAATTCACAGTAAAAGTATGGAGAATGCTGGACCTGGTGGAATACTGATGACCAGAAGACAACAAATCTTCTTTCTCCTTTTGAATCAATTTTTTGATAGGACACTGGAAGCTTTCAGACTGATAATACATGAACAAATGGTAGATGTATGAGGAATATTTGAAGACTCCCTCCCTATTTATCTTTGTGAGTTGGTCATGAATTTTGTTTGCTATGAACTTGGCATAGTTATACTTGGTAGAAGGAGGCTGCCCTTGGTTGAAGGAAGACAACAAAACCAGCACTGCCTCATCCACATGTTCACTTGATTTGAGGCCCAACACAAAGGATATCATGTCTACTAGTAGCTTGCCAACCTCATTGAAATGGTCATATGGGAATGGAGGTGAATCCTTAGGTTGGCAATCTGGCTTCATAAATGTCTGGGCAATTCTTTTAATCCTGGGAGCGAGGAAAGAGGGGGCATCCTCCAGCAATTGGTTCATGGAGAAAGGATATAGCAACTGAGTTTGTTTGAAATTTAACATCTGGTTGATGGAGTCAGGAGTGACATAAAAAAGTATGCTCCCAGATGGAGACTTGACAGCTCTCAGCTTTGGGTCATAACTTGCAGCACATAGGTGAATAATTTCTGGAAAGATATTGACAGAAGGGAGGAAATAATGAGGCAAAATGGACTCCCATATTCTATACGTGTCAGTGTTGTCAAGGAAGTTATTTCTTAGCTGGAAATAGGTCTGCAAATGATTCTTGTCCATAACTATATCTTGAATAAGATAATCATTGTCAGCCAGGGCCATCACCTCAAGCTCTTTGTTAGGCGAATTCATGGGGGCACTGTCTGGAGCTGATGGAGTGGCCATTTTGGACTTTTTCGAATTTACACTTGGAGTAAAGATTAGTGAGAGAGCAGACTAAGGACAATCACCGTTTGAGCATTTGCAAAGGAGCTGGAAAATGAGTTGAACTGAGGCAGTAGTCTTTACTATTTGTAACTTGTCATAGAAGAGGCCAATTCACAGAATTCAAGTAAGTAATTCATCTCTTTGATAACTTCACTGGGTTAATAGACTCTGTGGGTAAACTGCAGAGGGAATAGGGATGATTTCTGAGCTGAATATGGGAGTATTACAGAGGGATATGGTAATAGGGGCACCGCCCGGCCATATGAAGCTTCCGCCGGCAATGTGAACCTTTAAATCATGTTTCCACGGTGAAATTTGTAAATGGGCGCAGGTTCACAGAACATTCTTCAGACAAAGGATTGACTAGAGGAATTTAGACAACATTCAGGTACTTGGGTGTCTTTAATTTAGTAATTTGCAGAGTTTTATGCAAGTGCAAATGGTGAAAAATGGCGAAAGTAGGGGCGAAGAGGGGAAAGAACTTAACAAATACCTGGTTAAAAAAACGCCGAGGATTGACAAGCTGGTGGAACAGCTAGTTTCGGAGTTGAATTGTAGGTTGTAGCAGCTTGGTGGCCGAATTCGAGCTCTGGGAGTGAAAATGGTAAAAACAGCGGACTGGAGCTTTACAAATGGAGCAGTAAAAATGAAATACAATGGTCGTTTGCGCGCTTTTTATGTGAAAAATAACATTTTGGCACCTTCACGGGATGACGTCAGCATGACGTCATCGGAGGGTCCTGGGTACAGATGGGTGACGTGGCATCTGACAGGGCAGTGACATGGCAATGAAACGGTGGCGTGGTGAAGGCGGAAAAGGGATGAAATGGAGGTAATGTGGCAAAGCGCTGGTGGGGCGGAGATGATGTAATAAGACAGGACGTGGCGCCGACATCACTCAGGAGAAGCGGTTTGTGGTTTGTGTCGCACCGCCTTTCCGCAGAAGTGGTTTCGGAAGGGGGGGCTCCGCCACAGCCGAGAAGGTGACACGTGGCGGGAGTACGGCGGGAAAACCGCCCATCTCCCGGACGCTAACCATCGGCAAGTTGGGGCACAAAACGACCTGCCCACCATAGATTTCTGGCACGCCAGATCTGACGGTCGACGGGATAGGTGAAATGGGAGAGGGATACGGGAAGGGACTCGCGGCGTTTCTTTTATTAATTGTTTGATCCGGCGGGGAAAAACCTTAGGAAATAGGGTTTGTGGATTTATAAGTGGCGCGAGTGGTTATTAATTTGAGCAAATGTCAAATTAACCCTTGGTTAAGACACAGAAGGGCTAATGCCGAGCCCCAAACGAACTCAACATTTCCCAGACTTATGAAAATATGGCTATAGTGCCAAGGGGAAGGGTTATTTAATAGTTTTTTGGGATTTTATATAATTTTGTATAATAGGGGATAGAGAAATGAGTTAGGGAGCTAAATAAATAGAATTAGGAGTTAATATGAATTTGTGAGGTGAAGTGTAGGGGAGGGGCTGGGTTTGTGAACTGAAACTTAGATATAGGAAGTGAATGGACTGCGGAGAAATGAATTTTACACAAGAAATGTGGCTTCTTCTCAGTAAGTCAACTTCAGAAGTTAACTTGGTTCTCAACCAGGATGGAGTGAAAATGGACTTTTTGGGCAGATCCCAAGGTCCTTAGGGGGGTGTTAGTGAATAATTTGTGAGGGAATGAAAGGGGGGTTAGACATTCTTCCAAACCTTGCCATCAAACAACGCCTTGGTGCTCCTGCTTCAAATGAGATGAGCTTTTTTTATTCAGGTCAAAACTTGAAGATGATTTTGCTTCTGCAACCCCAGCTACCTACCCAGCCTAATCTATCTAGCCTTCTTTGTTGTTCTAGGAAGGGTGCAGTTAGACTTGCAAACCCTGATTGCCTTTCTCTTTTAACTGCCTTGCTAACTAAAAACTACCCTTATTTCTTCCAAGGGCCCAGGTTAAGCAGTTGGGCTCCTTAAGTTCTCTACCTAGCTAGTCATGTGCCAAGCTTGAGCTATTTGGACAAGAATCATTCTCTATTCTACAACAAGCAATTTAAACATGGCATGGTCCAGATTGAACAGTTGGGCCATCCACCAAATGTTATCAGCAACAGTACCTCCACCTGGTGAATCTGCAAAAATTAAGATAGCAGTGGCACTTTGACTAGCACACTCTCATGGACACTTCTGTGGCCTCTGTAGCAAATATGAAACATTGCAGTATGCAAAGTATGACATATTTGGCATGTAAAAATGTTGATCATGAAAGATGAATACCTGCTACAGCAGGAGGCTAACAATTCTGAACACAAAGATTTGGATGCAAAAAGAGTTAAAGTGTATGTATCCTAAAAACACAAACCTCTTGAAAAACACCAACAATATAGTTGAAGATGAAGATCATATAAGGATTCACCATCTCATGAGGTTTCGAATGAAAAATCAATAATTCAAAAGCTTATATCTATTCTAAACAATGTCATTCAAATTGAAATAGAACATGCAATTATTGGGCATTCAAAAAAAATAACTAAGAAAATTTTCAGAATAACAAAATGTTGAACAAAATGTTATTATTGCATCCTATTGAAAAAAAATATTCAAGAAATCTTGCACAGTAATTGGGCTGCAGCAGGTTATATGAGACAACAACAAATTGTTTCTGGTATTTGACCATATGGACTGTGATTTTCCAAAGCTCATCATCAAAAGAGGTAGAGACTATCCTTTCTGACAGAATGACGTGCACAACATTCTTTTTCATATTTTGCAAGGGCTAGCGTGCCTACACAATCAAAGATGTTGTCAAATTAGAGTTATGCAGCATTTTCTTTCAGAGTTTTTAATGGATGGCGCACATGCACAATCACAGATATTGTCACCACAATCTAAAGCCACGAAACGAAAGGTGATTAAAATTTCTAATTTTGGTAGGCCACAAGAATCACGGTACATAATTCAAGGAGGCCACAAGAACCATATGTTGTGACACGTCCCTATCAAGCACCAAAACTCCTCCTTTTCATTAATATGTGGGCGATGGGTGCTATAATGGTGGAACTCTTCACTGGATACCAACTATTTCGAAGCTCTTGCATGGCACATCAGTGATATAAGCTTTTCTCTCTCATTGGTACTCCTCATAACAAGAAGGAAATGGGAATCAGAAGAGAATTGTGCACTCATAACGAATTCTATGAATAGATGCAAGAGATGTAACGCAAGAAAAATAAAAAAGGAGCAGAAATGTCAGGAGTAGGAAACCTAAATGGAGCAGAAATGTCTCAAGTCAAAAACTTGAATGGAGCAAAATGTGAGGAGTCATAAAACCTAATAATAAGTGTTGGCAATCCCTTATATAGTATTGAAAGAAAGGAAGATGAGATATTGATTGAATGAGTAGAATTTATAACTGATGGACATTGTAAATATCAATGGGTTATATGTTGGTTGTTATAGACATTACCTCCAACTTATGCATGATACAATGATATAGCTCATGTGTGATACAGTGGTACATCTCATGCGTGATATAGTGATACAACTCATGCGTGATACAGTGATACAACGGCTAGCTCATGCGTGATATAGTGATACAGCTCATGCGTGATATAGTGGCCATCTCATGCGTGATACATTACAGTGGCCAAGTTATGAAGCAACGTTATTATTGTGGAGAAACATTATTATTTCAGAGTAGCCTTATTATTTCTGAGAAGCACTATCACTTCCTTTGGAGTAGACTTATTATTTCCATCATTATATGTATTTTGTGCCTTATTATTTCTAGCATTATATATATTCCATTACAACCCGTTTTCTTATATTTTACACTTTCCAATGAGGTGAATCATGTGATAAATTCTCTTAAATGGTTAATGGACTCGCCATTTTTTTTGTGTAACACAGAATATTTTTTGTTCTCGTGGATAGTTGACTACCAATGACGTTGTTTCCAGCACAAGTGTTTTCTCAAGATAACAAAGCAAAGACTGCATTTTTTGTTCTCTTGACACAGGTTTCAATGATTCACATAGCATTTAAATGTCATTTATTTCAATGTGTGAGTTAGTGCTTCGCATTTGGTTGTCTTGGTTGGATCAAACATAAACCTTTAGAAAACATTGTGATTTTAGCAAATTTCGCACACAGACACCTTTTCAATGAGTTATCTTGCCATTATAATGAATTCGGGAATCCTTTTCGACGAGTTCTCTGGCCATTCTAATGAATTCGGGAATATCTTTTACTGGTTAAATCACAACGATATTACTCTACAATCCATTCATTGGTCCACTTATTAATGTGTCACAGAGATGAAACTTTCAGGCCTTGACGTGATTCTTCCTCAGAATACCCCAAGCCTGCAACAAGAATTTGTTGGCTCGTTGAACTGTTATTTGCTAAAATGTCTAGGGAGAGAAATAAGATAAGTAGTGAAGAAGAAAAGAATATGTATATCTCAGAAAAATAATGCTTTGTCAAAGGTGATAAAAGAAATGAAAAAAAATCATAGCTACTCTGACTCTCATCTATGCAACCCAACTCATATCTCACCTAAAATTAAAGAGTGGATAGCTCAATTAAAATTCATAAGTTTCCTCCTATATTGATGTGGTCCTTCAAAAGAAAAATAATTCTTATATAGGTCGGCTTCAAAAAAAATACAGGTCATCTGCTTCTGAGAGACATGTTGGTTCATGAGATTGAGCCTATAAAAATAAAGATCTTTTATCCTCCATTTCAGTTAACAGATAGCTTGGATAAGGAAAAAGAGAAATAAAGTGGTTTTGTTAAAGCATTTGGGGGATGATTTCATGAAGAAATTTGCTGCAAGAGAAACTCGGTCAAGTAAGAAGTGAGGATAGGTTTCAGACCTTGTGAAGCTGTCATTTGAGGAATTTGTTTGGCTTTCTTACAACACTTGAGATCGTTTGTTTCCTACTTTTGTGGCTGTCCAAAGTTGCACTAAAACCAAATTTCAAGTCTGAGCAAAGAACATTTAGGGCTTATTTTTCATATATTTTTGAAGTAATATTCCTTCATGACCCAACAAAGAGACCTATCTGTGCAGAGCTTATGGCTAATTTTCATAGACCTTACTGGAAATTATCGCAGGAGTAGACTGGTTGTGGAGATTTAAATTTTTAGTTGGAGCTTCCCTTTGAACTCTTGTGCATAATTAAATCCTTGTTAGAGTTTCTTTTTGAACATCCTTAAAGACTTATAGAAGAAACAATGTTGAAGTCTTTGAAAGGAATATTGTGTTACCTAGAATTGAGACTCATTTGAAACAAATGACAATAGAATATTGGAATCTACATTATGCTCTTTCTATGCTTGTAGAATATATAATTGAGGATGGTTACACAAAATGTTCTCTAAATAGTATTTTTGCCATATTTTATAGAGTGTTCACGCAACAATATTGCTCTTACAATATTTATATATCATATAGAGTAGCACTCATTTTGGAGCAACGTTCATTCAATATGGAGGAGTTCTAAAAAACCATTTGGAGTGGCATTCATTCAATGATAGTGTCAACATTGTTTATGCAGAACAAGACATTGTAGGTTATAGATGATTAATTAAATGGTGACAGCTACACTAAGGAGGCGTTTAGAGGCTACAAGAAATTTATAACCCCTTTCCATTGATTTCAAATGGGGAGGTAAGCATAGGTTATGGGGAGAAATGAGAAATAAGCAGAGGTTATGGCCAGCAAGGAGAAATATCTTTTAGGACAAAAGGAGGAGGACGAATGAGTTGTCATCAATGCCAAAGGGGGAGATTGTTGGCAATATTGGCATTGATGTCAAGTTAAGGTGATTAATTAAATGTTATTGATCACTAAGCACACTCATGATAATTTATGTTGAATGGAAAGCATACATAAATGTTGAATGTTGAATATAAACGGTTGAAAGTCATGTGAAGTGAAAAGGTTATGCTAACCAATGTGAAGGCTAAACATTGAGACAAAAGTTGAAATACATATATTTGTTTGAACAAAAAATATATATTATCCAAATCTGATTTGTCTCTTGTAACCATTATTAGTTCAGTTGTATTTTACATTACAAATAAATTTTCAAAGCTGAAAATGAAAAGACAATCTTGTGAGAAGTTTTGGAAGTCCAAGAGACTATGCTTCATTTGATATTCCTCCAAAGAATACAAACACCAAAGAGGGATTTCTTATAAAATATACAATGTGGAATGAAACAAATGATTTTATTACTTGAATGGAAGTGGTTTGCATCAGAGCAGTAACTAAGAGAATAAGAGTGAAAAGAAGAAGCAGTTTAGCAGAAAACTTGACAACAAAATTGGATATGAGGTAACTAACATTTGTGACTTGATAAATTTATGTTATTTTCTATGTTGCAGCTTTAAAAATAACATGTTTTAGCATGTCGATGTAGGATCCTCCTATGGGTTGTAGCATGCAGAAAAATTGTGGGAGTTGGAGCTTCCGTTGAGGTAGGAACCTCTTATAGGTTGGATCCTACAAAAATCTAATGTAAAAGGGGAGTAGCAGCAACTTGCCTTCACATCATGTTCAACCTAAAGTTCATGCTTTTCTCCCTTCGGGGTTTCCATTTATATCTGGTGTCTTCATGTGTTTAATTCTTGCACATTATGTGAATGCTTTGAATACTTTGTAAACAACTCTGCAAACTTCTCTCCTTGAAATCTTCAAAAGAAATTCAATAACTATTGAGCACAAACATAAACCATTATTGCATAAGAAGAAGGTTTATTTGAGCAAAAACAAATAATTTAAATTACTGATTCAGAGAAAACATACAGATCTTCCATGAATCTAATAACAAGAATTGTAATACAAATGAAAAAATTGAATACATCACAAAAATATGAAGAGAGAGAGAGAGAGAGAGAGATAAGAAAAAGGATTCCATTAAGAAGAACCATTACATGCAATGAGGAAAAATTTGGAACCTCTCCTTCTAAACCTTAAATCTCTTTATATTTCCTTCTTATAACATGTCTTCTTTATGGTTTCAACCTTAATTAGGTTTTTCTCTATTAATTATTTATGCATCAAGTTATTTTTTAAATAAAAATATGAACTTATGACTTATACATCCAAACCTAAACTATAAACCCCCCAAGATTTAGATCAATTCTTCCCCCTTATAAAATGATGGTCCCCATCATTCACCCATGCTTAAAAAAGAGGAACCCCATTATATTTAATGTGCCATCATGATTAAAATATAATATGAACCAATATAGACAAGGGTTTTGTGCGTTAACTCATAACCATGGCTTTGTGGATAACCCATAACCATCATGATTACAGTGTGCCAATTTCCAATGAAGAGAATGGTTTTTTGTGATTAACCCATAACCGCGAGTTTGTAGATGACCCATAACTAAGTTGGCAATGAAAATATTGGAGAATGGTTTTTTGTGGTTTATCCATGACCACAGATTATGGATGACCCGTAATCTAATTTATTTATTTTTTGGTTATGGGAATGGACATCTCTTTGTAACTTTGCTGATAATTTTTGCTACAAGTGATAAAATAAAATTCCATTAACGACCCATTAGAGGCATTTAAGACAAATTCCCATTCATATAAGATATTTTATGTTTAATGATGTATGGAGCAAGAAAATCATTCTTGTAACCCAAAGTATGTGCAACCACACTACTTTAAAAACATATGTGACTTCAATCCATGATATCTCTCAGAATTAAAAATAAAAAATAAAAAATAAAAAATCAAATTACGTAAAAACCCATTTAAACTAATGGAAAATCCTTTAAAATGGGCTATCTTGAAACCTCTTAAATCCTCTACTAAAGTTGCGGCACCTTCATGAAGTTCACTGAAGATTTCTACTTTATGTTCCATCCATTATTATGCTTCTATGGGATCCATATCACTATATGAAAGTTGAGAAATAGGTGAAATGAGTTTGCCCAAACTTCTATATGTTGCATGTTGATTTTTCTAAGCTATGGCATGGTTATATAAATATGAAATAATAGTGAATCTAAGAACACCAAGTGCAGTGGACCACAAAAAATGCCAAGGGTTTGTAGAGCACCATGGGTTGTTGGAGAGGTCGTAGAACCTTTGCGTTATAGACTAATGGATGTGGTGAATCTATGTAAGAATTCCTAAGTAGTGGTGAATGAAGGTCCAATAGTACAAAACCCTATAATGCTTATGGGACAATTGAAATACTTACAATGCATGGCCCAACAAATGGACTGCAATGGTTCCAAGAGGAGGTTGGATATTGTTGCAATACCTTGAAATCAAAATATGTTTCAAACCTAGTTCTCATGGAGTGGTAACCTAATTTGACACCAATGGTCCAGATCTTGGGGGCTAAGATACATGAGGCTTGAATGTTGAGATAGGAGGAGAGAAAACATACAAATCTACCATGAAACTAATCACAAGCACACTAATAAAAAAGAAAAAACTAAATACATCTCAAAAATATGAAGAGAGAGAGAGAGAGATAGAATTGAAGAAGGATTCCATTTAGAAGAACCATTACATACAATGAGGCCAATTTTGGGACTTCTCCCTCTTGACATTCACTCTCTTATTGCTTTTTTATAAGGTATCTTGTTGATGGAGTCAACTTCAATTAGGTTTTAATTCATCAATTACATGCCAATCAAGTTCTCTTTTACATAAAAATATGAATTTATGACATACATACAAAATTAGACTCTAAGTCGTCTTAATATTCAGAACAAAGTATTGATTATATACAGCTTCCAACTTTACACTAACACACATGAATTTCTCTAGGGTCAAAAGTGTCATTACATTGTGAAACACCTTCAAGTAAGAATATTTGGGTGCTTTGGGAAAATCTAGTGTGCAATGTATTAAAAATAATATTGGAAAAATAATAGAAAGATTGGTTTGCTCTTTTAAGCCTTTACACTCATAAAATGTTGTGGTTGAGAAATCTTGATTACCGAAAACTAGTCCATGCCATCTAGACAAAAGGATAGAAAATAAATGTGAACATGGAACAAGATACATGCATCCTAAAGATTCACAATCCTCAAATCACTGAGAATTTTTCTAGTTCAATAATTTTAACATATTTGCAATGCTCTCAATGAAGGTTAATGTTCAAACCTCAGAATACAAAAGGTTTTGCAAGAGATGAAACAAAGTTAAGCTTATAGAACATGACATTTTAGGAGCAAACGTTATGGTGAAAAACATTGCAAGGTAAAGTTGCAACATAATGTACAAGTATAAATATATAAGAAGACATTGATGCTTATTCGTTTAGATTCCCATTTCTAAAGTTTAAAACTCCATGACATTAATTTTTTAATAAACTTAATTAGAAAAGCTCAAAATCAATGCATATATGTTTATAAAAAATTCATAAAAATGTGTGGATATATTTTATGTGCATTATTATGACAATCAACTATTTCCCATTTGATATTTATACGAAAACTAAATTTATACATTTTTTAAAGTACCTGTATAATTTTGCTACAATCTAATCTATTTGAAATATCCATAATAATTTATTTAGAATTATATTATTTGTGTAAACAAATATATAAATAACAAGTTTTAGTTATTCATGACTACTAATAATATATTACTAATTTTTTATATAGATATAATATGAACTTTTAATATAATTCCTAATTGAAGGTGTTATTGACAAAATTACATGTTGCAATGACCTGTTGTAATATAGGAAAAGACTAAAAGATTAATTGATATAGAAAATCAAGATTCTTAGTTTGGGTTGTAATGTAAGTAGGAGTCACAATGCTAGAGTAGGATGTTTAGAGTAGGATATTCAAAGGATAATGAAGTTTAGTTGTAACAAGCAAAACCTTCATAAGGGAAGAGTATGTGGATTGAAGGCATTGGTATCATATATTGTGGAGTTTTAGGCTACCATTAGGGTAGGTTGTGGAACAAGAAAATCCATAAAGTTGTAATCCATTCTCTTATCATTAAAATGTTATAAAATAAGAAACAGTTGAAACCAAACAATTAATAGTACCACAACATATACGAAATGTAGAAGTTGAATAGAATACAAAATATGAAAGTTGTGCAATTTTGTAATTGATTCTATATAATGTAATGCACTGTAGGAATTTAAAGGGTAAGTTCCTCAGACAGAACGCCAGAAGGACACCGCTCACAAACAGATCACAGATCAATACACCAGTATTTTGACGTGGTTAAAACCCTCTGAGAGGGAAACAGTCCACGGCCTGTGCCAACGTGGCTACTACAGGCAATTTATTAATAAAAGAATGAAAATTTACATAAGCTTCTCTCATGCACGGTTAACCTACAAATGACCCTCCATGCGCTTTAAATAGAATTCATGGACCAATCGGGTGTCAAGCCACGGATCAAGTGTCGGTAATACCGAGGAGAGAATGAACCGTCGGATCACTACATATCGTGACCGTCGGATTGTAAGTTACAAAATGTACAACGGTAAAGAAACACACTTTACCTAACTCTATCCCTAACTCTATACTAGACCAAGTTGAACTTAACTATTTCCTATGTGTCGGAATATCCTAACATCCCCCCTTAAGAACAACTTGGGATAGGATTGAAGGATTTACAAATATGACACAATAGGAGAAGAAAGGAGGCACTAGAGCCTATCCCCCCTTAGTGACAACTTCCTGAACTCCAAGCATATATCGAAGTTTAGTGAACTTCCCTCTGTGAGAGCCTTTGTGAAGATGTCTGCAACCTGATCATCTGTTGAACAATATTGCACTTCAAGAACATGGTCATGAATGAGCTTTCTGATGAAGTGCATGTGAAGTCCAATGTGTTTGCTGTGATGATGCTGAACTGGATCTTTGCAAAGCTGAATGGCACTTTGATTATCACACCAAAGTTTAGTCGGATGCTGCTGCTCAAAGCCAAATTCTGATAGGATCTGACGAAGCCACAAGGCTTCCTTACTAGCTTCCACGGCACCACGATACTCTGCTTCTGCTGACGAAAGAGAAATGGCAGCCTATTTCTTACAAGCCCATCTAATAGGTCCTGAACCAAGAGTGAAGACATAACCGGCAATAGACTTCCGATCATCAGGGTCACCAGCCCAATCAGAATCAGTGAAACCAACTAATAGAGGAGCTGCTTTGGCACTGTAATGAATCCCAAACTGTACTGTACCTCAAACATAACGAAGTATTCTATTAGCTGCTTTCCAATGACTTTCACGGGGGTTTTGCATAAAACGAGCAACAAGGCAAACAGCAAAGGAAAGGTCAGGACGAGTATGGGTTAAATACAAGAGTTTTCCTACAAGTTGACGGTATAAGGTAGCATCAACTTCAGGAGAAGTACAAGAGACTGAAAGTTTTACTCCAGACTGAAAGGGAGAAGGAGCTGGCTTACAATCTTCCATGTGAAAATGACGAAGAATATCACAAGCATACTTGGACTGGGAAAGGGAAATACCCTCCTTGTATTGCAAGACTTGAAGACCGAGAAAATAGTGTAAGTGTCCTAAGTTTGTCATTTCAAATTTCTTTTTAAGGCTGGACTTCACATGGTTTATAAGGATGGGATCACTACCAGT
>APFE030138116.1:64572-95576 GCA_000404065.3 Pinus taeda | reverse complement strand
GTGCAGGGAAAAGAGCATATGCATGAGAAAAAATCCTTCCTTTCTGTTTCTGATTTGCCCAGATCGCACAGAGTCACAGGGCAAAGAGCATACGCAGAAATGAAGGTATAGATCCGGTTAAAAAAAAGCTAAATAAACCAAAACCGAAATAAGCAGAGAGAAAATAACAGTAAACTGCAAATAAACACTGTATACCTCCAGATCTTAAAATGACGCAGATAGGGCTACCGGAAACCTTTTCGCGTGAAACGAAAGGGGTTCCTCACTGGAACAAATGCTCCGAACACAACAGAGCCGTCCTCTCGGCCCGAAAGCAGTCAGAAACAGTAGATCTAGGAAACGACAGCCGCATGCAGTTCTACCGGCTTCAGATTTGGATCACCAACGGACGCGGCCCTCAAATAGCTCTGATACCATGTAGGATTTTACAGGGTAAGTTCCTCAGACAGAACACCAGGAGGACACCGCTCACAAACAGATCACAGATCAATACACCAGTATTTTGACGTGGTTAAAACCCTCAGAGAGGGAAACAGTCCACGGCCTGCGCCAACGTGGCTACTACAGGCAATTTATTAAAAAAAGAATGAAAATTTACATAAGCTTCTCTCATGCACGGTTAACCTACAAATGACCCTCCATGCGCTTTAAATAGAATTCATGGACCAATCGGGTGTCAAGCCACGGATCAAGTGTCGGTAATACCGAGGAGAGAATGAACCGTCGGATCACTACATATCGTGACCGTCAGATTGTAAGTTACAAAATGTACAACGGTAAAGAAACACACTTTACCTAACTCTATACCTAACTCTATACTAGACCAAGTTGAACTTAACTATTCCTATGTGTCGGAATATCCTAACATGCACCATGTATATAAACTCATTCTTTAAGTAAATTGTATGAGAATTCAGTGGTTTATTGGTGTGGGGTTGAAGTTTATGGAATACTAAAGGAGTAACTGTACACTAGTTGATCCTTGTTGATCCTCATCCCCCCTCTAGACATTTGCATTTTCATAAGGAAACTTATGTGTTTGACAAATACATGAATTATAGAATTGTGCTCTATAAATTAATACTTTAAAATGAGATGAAAGTTATATATTATAATGCATGACAAGAATATGAAGCAGCGAGACCAGTTTTCAAAGTAGGATTAACTCTTTCCCATGAAATATAAATACATATTAAGCAGAAAAAGATACCACAATATTATAAGAATTGAAAAAGGAATCAAAATATGGAGATATCATACTTCTATCCCATGAAATCACAACACTATTAGAAAATATCCAATGTTGAAATTACCAAAAAAAAAAAAAAACCAGTTTAATATTCTATAATGTTAAAACTTAGTTATGTCCTAAATTGAAGCAAAATATATAATTTAATTTTCCAATTCTCATAGGTTGTTTGTTCCTTCATACTCCTAGATTAATAAGGATTTTCTGGTAAAATTTCTACATGTTATTTTAAATGAAAGTCAACAATCTTTGGTATCTCAATGTATACCAAGATTTTATAAACCACATAGGTACATAAATGTATGCATAATAATTTGACCTTTTCCACAACTAATCAAAATAATATTCTTATACCTATGTCTATATTGATCCTGTAATAACTAGAATATACATTTTAAATAGCAGTACACTGATTCTGATTTCTCAATGTATTGAGAAGAAAAAATATCCAACCACCACAATTTGTAGTCGTAGATTTTAAGTTTTCTCACTTTATTGAGAAGAAAGGATATCCAACCACCACAATTTGTAGTAATATGTTTTGTTAAAGCAAAATATGTGACAATTGTCCAAACTCCAAGCTCAAAATAAAGCACCATTTGGTTAATAGTAAAATCACAACAAAGTAACAACATTGTTTTTTTAAATGAGAAAACTATTTATATAACACCATTATGTATTTGTACTTGCAATAGATAATTCTGGTTTTTGAATTCAAGTTTTTGTGATTCATATTGTATATTTGAGATTTTTTTAGGTAAAAAATCACATTAATATCACTGAATTTTAATGTTATATATGTAATTTTAGTTTTGTTATATATATATGAAATTTTAATTTTGTTTTATATATATATATATATATAATATATATATAAAATTTTCTTTGTTTTATGTTTTTGTTGAAAATATTTTTTTATGAAAGTGTGAGGAGTAATTAGTTGAGTGGCCCACATTCTGCGTGAATGTTCATACTCAACTTGCAAGAACAGTGAAGTTGATTCTGACAGGCAAAATCTTGAAATTTTGTAGCATTTGTCTAAAACATGAGTCATACCACATAGCAACCAGTCCACTGATTACTGTCAGATGTGTCTACTGGACCACCGCATTCAGTGTTTTCTGGCTACAAAACAGTATACCAACAAAGTACTTCTTGGTACTCCCTTTCATCAGCAGATTATCAATATCTAAAACATTCAACATTCACTACAGGAAATAAAAAAAAGAGTGGACTATGGTGATCACATAGGATAGATTCCCGCCTATCTTTTGTGAATGTCACCATCTAACTAGTTTCCCACTTTTCCATATCCCAAATTGGTTCTGAAAAGGTGTACTGAATATATCAGATAGATATACATAATTATGTAACTATGTCAGAGATATTGCAGCCTCTAACGTGGTCAAATTCAGATCTGAATTCTGACCTCAATAAGGATAATGAAAAGTCTAATCACATGCCGACTCTGTCATAATACCAAAGGTTTCATGTGCTAGTTGCCAGAGTTCAAATCATAATGCTGGTTCAATTGCTTGCCACCAATAAAAGTCACATTATTGAAATACTGCAAAAGATCCAACCCTGGCACAAAAATGAGCATAATAGTAAAAAGAAAATCAAGAGCCCGTTCCAGCAATCTAACTGTAATGCTGTTTAGAATAAGTTCCAATAAACAAATCGCATGCCCAGTGCTGCAATGGGATAAAGAGCGTTTGTTTTTCAGTTCATTTTCAACATGAAACAAACATACATGACTAGAATTGGAAAATTTTTATTACAAAGTTGTTTTTTTTTTTTTTAAATCTATTATTTATTTCTAAATTTAATAAAATATGTATATTCAACCCAAATGTAAATAGCTCAGTCCCTTAATAGAAAACCCACCAAAAAACAGCAACAATGGATCAGAATGAAATGGCTTTCATTCAATTGAGTACACATTTCTATAAAGAGCTGTATTTTAAAAGAGAGCTGTATTTTATAAATTAGCATGGAAGAGACTATCCTTCCCATTGAGATCATGTATGATACACCATATGAACACTATACTATGTCATATAAATGAGCATGGAAGAGATTATCCTTACCGTTGAGATCATGTATAATACACCCTATAAACACTATACTATATCACATCAACTCTGGGATGAAGATTAATAAGAGGCCAGTTTAATTTAATTGGTAGTATTATAAATTAATTTTTTTAATCAACTCACATATTATTCATTAAATAATATAATGTGTTTTTATATATTATAATATCTGTTTATATATTAATATCATTGCTATTGTTCTAAACTATTTTTTTATCAATTCACAATATATTATATCACATTTATGGGATAAAGAGTAATAAAAGGTCAGAATAATTTAATATATTATATCATATCAATTATGAGATGGAGAGTAATAAGAAGTTATTTTAATTTAATTGATAGTATTATAAACTATCAACTTACAATATGAAGAGTAATATAAGGCAAGTTTAATTTAATTGGTAGTATTATAAACCAATTTTTTTTAATCAACTCACAATATTATTCATTAAATATTATAATGTGTTTTTATATATTAATATGATTGGTATTATTCAAAACTATTTTTTTTTATCAATTCACAATATTATCTATTTAATGTGTTTTTATATATTTATATCATTGGTATCATCTTATGTTTTTTTTATCAATTCACAATATTATTTATCTATAAATTACATAGTATCAAATATCACTATATGAAATTGAATCTCTTTTACTGGTTGGTCTTACATAAGAGCAGTACTAAAAGCCTATGGCTTTGATTACAATTGGATTAAGTGGGTCATGGCTATGGCTCTCCCTCCAAGCCTACTAGAGGTCTCAGGCAAGGTGATCCTCTTTCTCCTTTCATTTTCATTCTAATGATGGAAGGGTTAGGGAGAGCAATCAAAGCTGCTAAGGAGGAAGGGAGAATTCAGTCTGAGACTCACTTAAGGTGGGGACATGGTGACACATCAGCAATTTGTAGATGATACTATGCTTCAAGGCACACCCACAGTCAAGGAAGCCAGAGCATTCAATCAGATTCTGAGTGAGTTTGCCATGGCAATAAGCACAGAGGTAAGTCTCACTAAATCAAAGATTTTCTTTTTCAATACAAATATTTTGATTCAAAGAAATCTTTCCAGAATTTTGGGCTTTCAAAGGGAGTCATTGCCCGCGAAGTACCTAGGAGTTCCCCTCACTCACAAACCGTTACACAAGGAAATCTGGGAGCGTGTTCTAAATAAGCTAAAATATAAGATTAGCAAATGGAAAAATAGAGCCCTAAATCTAGTAGGGAGGCTTATTCTAACTAAGGCTATCCTCCAAAGTATCCCTATCTATATGCTATCAGCCATTCCGGCACCAACTGGTGTAATTACTAATATAAGGAACATTCAAAGGGACTTTCTCTCGGGGAAAGGTCAAGAAAAGAAGAAATGGGCCCTAGTGGCATGGGACAAGGTATGCAAACCAAAATCCCGTGGTGGCTTGGGTCTTCATGACCCAGGAAGGAGAAGAACCTCATAAGAATGACAAGACAAGTAAAAGGTTCTTCAATTTAGAATAGGGCATGGGAGAATAGCACCCTAGTCCAAAATCATAGTTTCTTGGAGATCAGAAATGGAAATCTGGCCTCGTTTTCGGATGATAATTGGCAGCAGGAGGACAATCTCCACAGTGACGAATTAGCAGACATTCACACAGATACCATCAACAAAGGATTAAGGAGCGTAAGGGACTATTGGGATCACTCAAGGAACAATGGGAAATGGAGAATATGGAAACTTCCAGATTATAGTGAAATGGGCATGATGCATACTCAAGCTATAGCCCTTAACGGTCTTTTGGAAAAGAGGCAAATCTTAACCTCAACCTTGGAAGATCAATTAAGATGGGGAAAGAATAAGACAGGTCTCTTCACCCTTATGGAGGCCAAAAGGATAGACATAGGGCTTAACTATCCAAACACTGATAAGATGTGGAAAGAAATCTGGGATATTCCTCATTGGATGAAAGTCAAACTATTCAAGTGGCTGGTTCAACAGTGCAAGATTCTCACATGGGATAACCTAAGGAAAAGAGGCTTTGTTGGCCCCTCAAGATGTCACCTATGTGGACAACAGGAAGAAACCACTAATCATCTCCTGAATAGATGCTCATTCACCACAATACTTTGGAACTGGGTTGGTGATGTCTTTGAGCAAAAAAAAAGAAATGTAAATGACATCATTGCTACATTGATAAACTCACGGAATTTTTTTTTGGATAATGAGATAATAACCTCCGCCTGGGCGCTCACCCCAGGGTTCTTAATCTGGAATGTTTGGAAGGAGTGCAACAACAGGATTTTCAAGGATAAGGCGAGCCCGGTGAGCAGAATTCTAAAGCTAATCCTTAAGCAACTCAAAGAGTCCGTTCATATCCTAGGAGGTGTCGATACCGGAAAACTCATAGGACAAAGAGAGGCTAGAATCGTGGAAAAGTTAGAGCTCAAGGTTCATCTCCCTCAATGTTCTATGCAGATCAACAAGAATACCTCAGCTGAAAAAGCTTCCTCGCAACCCCCTTCTCATGTTTTTTTAAAATTTAACATTGATGGAGCCTCTAAAGGAAGTCTGGGTGAAGCAGGTTATGGAGGGGTCATGAGGGATGAGGAAGAAAACATTATGATCATCTTCCATAGTTATCTAGGAAAAGCAACCAACAATATGGCTAAGCTCATGGCGATGGAACTATGCTTGGAAATACTACTCAAGTACAACATTCGCAATGTCATCATTGAGGCTGACGCGAAATTAGTCATTAATTCGGTGAAGAGGGTTAATTCTGGCGCTGCACCTGAGAAAATCTTAGGACACTAGCAACTTCTGCAAGTCTACCAAAGAATCCAATCACACCTAGGAGTGCTAAGAACTCTTAGGTTGGTGCATGTCCGTAGGGAATCCAACAAATTTCCGGACTGGCTTGCCAATGAGGGGGTTCAAAACAAGCATATTGACATGTGCTGCTGGTGGGAGGAGGTAACAGATGACAGGATGAAGGAGGAATGCACATCCCCGGCCCTCAGGGATAGACAACAGTTTCAGAAAAATTCAAGAGACAAAATTTTACCTCATGAAAACGATGAATAAGTTCACTTCAGACAGTTTATCAGAGGATATGCACTGTCGGTTCTCTAAGGGTACTTATAGAAACAAAGGCAGAAATCGAGACAGAAGATATCTGCTCACAGGAGAAGGGATTCCATGTGAGACGAATGCCACAGAGCGCCAACTCCACTCATATGGTATTCCTTGAAGGAGGCCACCCTTATAGCCAGGTCTTCCTTGTACAATGCCAGGGAGGTTAAAGGAAGAAATTATGGGTGTCAAAAACTGCTCGAGATATACCACCTGCTCCGAGCACCCTCTGAGGTTTTCTCGGATGACAAGTGATGCCATTCAGCTAGCGACATGTGGAGGGGGCTGAACAATGTTTACTGCCTTCATTGTTGGGTAATCCACGAGCAGATGTGCGGTCCAATTTGTTTTGTGGTCGTCAGATCCGGGGGAGGAAGATCTACGACCACCTTTTGGCATGCAAGTTGGTGGGCCTGAAAGGACAAAACCACTAATGGTTTACCACCTTCATCGGGTGCCATCTAAACCAAAGTTGGTTTTTTTCAAAAGCTAGCGATTCCACTCAGGATGCAACACGTGACGAAGTACCAGAAAAGAAAACCACGTTCATCACACGGTATTTAGTGGGCTTTTAAGCTACGTGATATGGACACCAGCCGTTGGATCTGAAGTATAAGATCAATGGTCAGAGTTGATCGTGCAGCTTGAGGTTTTTTTCTGTGGGCTTTGCCTCCATGCGGGTTGATTTTTGACCACCGAATCGCTAGGAGACACATCTTCAGTGGGTCTATGCCTCTGTGTTTTCACTCTCCCTTTGTGGGAGTTTGTTGTAACTTGTGTAAATCATTATTTTTTACCTAAGTTAATAGAAGGATCATCTCTTGCTTTAGCAAAAAAAAAAGTATTGTAACTTTGAATCTTGATTATTTTTATTCTTTTTAGTATCTCTCTCTCTCTCTCTCTCTCTCTCTCTCTCTCTCTCTCTCTCACACACACACACACACATATATATAAAATGATAAATTTTCAAGAATAAATTGTACCAACACTCAATTTACTATTTTATCATAATTTTTTATTGTCAGTATTTAAAATGTAGAAAAATTCTTTTCATTTGTGGGATTTTCATGGTTCTAACACCCTTAATCTATTTTGCTAACATTTGAGAAGTTAAAAATTGGTACACTAGTTGTCGTTAAAGTTATACTATGCATGGAACTTAGATCATGGTGAAACTTTTAACATTTTAAGAATGGAATACCCCTCAATAAATAAATAGGTTCTCTTGTTTTATTTTTGGCTAAAAATTTAAAGGATAAGTTAGTATAAAGTCCCTCTAGTCTCATTACAAATCTTACAAATATTCTAGAGAAATTTAAACATCATTAGAGTTCTTTCCCTTAGATGTATTGTCCACTTAACTAACTTAACTCATGAAAATTTTGAATCAAAATCTCAAATCAAGTATGTATATATATATATATATATATATATATAAACAACTAAAAAAAAATTTAATGCAAATTAAATTATTTCAACATTAAATTGAACAAGTTATGAATTTTCTTACTTCAATAGTATTAATGACCTAGTACTATCCATATGTGTATAACTATATATACAACACATATTTTTTCTAATGAATATATGAATTTAGTGTTTTTTCATTCTAATTTTAATGTTAATGGACTATTGTGAAAACATTTTGTATATGTAATGTCAAGTGGCTTCACAACCAAAAAAAAATTGAGATTGGAAGCAATGTGTTTTATATAGTATTCTTGCTAGTAAAATAACAATAAAGAATTAAACATAAATTTTGAGATGTTTGCATAGTCATAAATATATTTAGGTCATTCACATGATAGTTGTCAATAAGATTATTTTTTGGTTAACTATCAATATTGTTATTATATACTATTATATTTTATGTCTTATAAATAAACACATGTAACCCTAATGCATTTATGTCTCCATATAAGATTCAACCACTAAAGCACCAAAATGGAAGGGACATATCTTCTCACCCAAACCTTAAAAACTACATTGACTTCCCATAAATATAGTTAGGATCTTCATGTTTTACAATGTTCTATGTAAAACTCTATTATATTAAGAACTAGAGGGAAAACATTTATGCCAAGTTTTTTGAGGTGAAGGCTTACCATCCCTCAATGGCTAGAAGGGTGGGATCATATAGGTTCATGGTTCCGAGATGCCTTTTAATGTTTTCAAGTGTCAATAATCCAAAGGCTCAGAAATGACAAAGAAGCAAGTTTTCTATATTAGGTACACAAGACTTGTCTACCTTAATATCACAAACAATAGGAAATCAATAGAGCAACATAAATAGAAATAACTTGAAATATCCATGGAATATACATTAGATTACTTTGCAATATAATTCATGTTACATATTGCATGTTTGGATGTTAATATACACTTTTATGAACAAGGTAATGCATTAATATAGAACAAAACCCTATTAAAAGAATAATAATTTATTAAAAGGATAATAATTTAGCAAGATAACTTGTCATTACTAAAAAATGAAATAATCCAAAAAACTAAAATGAAATGGTGAATGTGATCAAATCAACTTATTAATACACTCGCTTTCCTAATTTAAAATGCTTTTAATAATTATAATGCTTCATAAATCATATATATATATATATATTGAATAAATCATATATAATATATATATATATATATATATATATATATTAAAACTCTTTTATTTAAGATAAAAATTTAATGAAATTTGAATACCATATAATAAAACATTATCCAAAATCATCAATACACATGTAAACAAATTATATAGAGAAAATGTATTATTTTAAGATATTATACCAACCTAAATAAATTATGTTTACAATATATTAAGGTGTTGTTTAAAAACGTATTTATTTTCATATACAAATATATATTGATTGGTTATGAAAGTGAATCTCGAATGCCGAATTTAAATGAAAATTAGTGTGAAAATTTTATAATATTCAAAATTTAATTATTATATTGACTTAATATATTTAACCATGATAATGGTGTTTATGATGTTTTATTTTCTTTGTGTATATTTTGTAAGTTAGGATTATCACAATAAGAGTATTTATGATATTATATTGTGTGGTGTTTATGATGTTTTATTTTCTTTCTGTATACTTTCTAAGTTAAAATTATCACGCTAAATAGTATTTATGATATTATATTGTGTTGTATTTTTTAAAAAATATATGTTGTATGTCATATTTGGTTTTACTTTATTTATGTTTTTTATTATAATGTGTTTTTTTATCCAATTAAGATGAAATTAGGATGTGAGGTTGTTATTATGTCAGTATGTAGATTTTTCTATAGTATTTAATGATGTGATGTTTCTTATGATACATGGGTAAATTAATTAGTGATTTATTATCATTTATGGTGATATTTCATGTGTGATATTTTTTGTGATGACATGTAGTAATTAATAAGTGAATCTGTATTATTGATGGTAATATTTTATGATGTGATATTCTTATAAAAACATATAGTTTTTTATTATTTCTAGACAATGATTAATTCTTTGATTTATGTCATGAGTGGGAACTTGAGAAGGAATTTATCCATAAACTTGGAGGGTCAATTCATTCAATGTTATCATGAAGCTCATATCCAAAAAACAGAAATATATATGTATTATATATTGATTTATTGGGAAGGTGAATTTTAAATTTTAAACTTAATTATTATTAATATGAAAATTGACTATTATCCATTATATATGAGGATTCATAATATTCAAAGATTACCTATTATATTTAATTAATATTTTTAATTAAATAAGGTTGTTCATAATGTTTTATTTTGTTTGTGTATATGTTATAAGTTAAGACTATCCATTCTTTATTAGGGGAGTAATACCATACTACTTGTATTCATATTGGGGGATATATATTGAGGAAAAAATGACATAATATATTGAGCATATAATAGGGGTAAATGGTTTTTATATTTCTAGATATAAAAAATGGAGTTCAAAGTTAATGAAAAAATATAAATGGGTATAAAAAAAATGTTAATGAAAAAATGGATGCCTACAATATCTAGTGAAAGTAGGTGTTTTCTAAATTGGGAAGGAGTATTGGATTCTCATTGGTAGGGGGCTGAATAATGTGATTTTTAGAGGTATTTTCCAATATGTAGTCAAAATAAGGGTATTGTTTAGTATGCAATGAATGCAGGTGATATGTTAAAGGTTCATTAAATGAAGCCCCAATAAGACTATCATGATAAGAGTATTTATAATATGTAATATTGTGCTTCTTAAGAAGACATGTGATATTTAGAATTTGGTTTCATTCTACTTATGGTTCTTATAATGGCATGTGATTCTTTGTTAATTTAAGATGAAATCATGATGTCATGTAATAGTTCCATTTAGTTCTTGCTATGCATAATTGTATTTCATGATGTGATCTGTCTTATGATGATATGTGGTAGTTAACATGTGATTCTTTTCCATTGATGATAATATTTCATGATTCTTATAAGAGCATGTGGTTTTTTTGTTGAATTATATACAATAATTAGTGATTTATTTTATGTAATGTGTGAGATCTTGAGAATAAATCTACCCATGAGAAGAAGAACATTTTAAGAGGGAGGAAGAGAACTTGTTAAGCTTATTTTTTGTTGTTTTTGGTATTCGGAAGAGGATGTGAGAGAGGGCATGGGACATTTATTGTTAGTAGGTAAGAGTGGTGATGATATCCAAGCTAGGGGGTGGGGTGATGTTTGACATGGATTGATGAGAATTAAAAGAAGGAGAGGAACTTTGGTAATTGAGGAATGGATCTCAATTTTAGAGTGATGGGTAGGTTGGAAGGAGAGTTATCTCCTAACTCTTTGTTACTAATGTGGAGCAATGGTACTGCTAGATGTTGCATTTGGGCTCATTTGAATATTATTGTAAGTTGATTTTAAAATGTTACATTACTTAAATGTATACCTCACCTTTGCTATTTTGTTGGATAATCTGATAAGGAATAATAGACTGAAATCCATAAATAATTGTATTATTAATCCCTAAAATGAATAATTAATCCATAGTATATCTATTCATTAAAACTTATTGTAAGATTTTGTTTGTATGGCTAATATCATTTTTCTTTATATTAAAAATGACATAAATCTATTATTAAAAAAATATTACATCTATTAAAAAAAAAATATGAAACCTCTTTATAAAATAGGAATAATTTCCTTAAATAATTTTCTAAAATAAAATATAATTTTTATAAAAAATAATGAATTAATATAAGCATTCACAATAATTATACGAGAATTAACGAAATACAAACATTACTTTATCACTTATATTATTAAATTCTAAATCACTTGATAAAATTATAAATATTTATCCACTTCTAAATATGAATATATTTATTAAAATTTATGTTTAACCTACGTTTATGTTTACATTCTCACATACATTTATAAATGTTTTATCATCATCATAACATATTAACGAAGCTATGTATCATTGTTTTGTGAATTAACATAAAAGTGGAACATTAAGCCATCATCATCATAAAATATTAACAAAGCTATGTATGTTATCATTGTTTTGTGAATTGACATAAAAATGGAACATTAAGCCATCTCCCATTAGGTGTGTTATTAAGCCATCTCCCATTAGGTGCGTTTTAGTTTCACATGTAAAAATACGAGGTATGATTTATATATATTTAAAAAAGGAAAGTGGTTACCTCCATTAGCTATGACTATTGAACAGTATAATTAAAAAAAAAAAAATTATAGATAAAAATTATAAAATATTTTAAATCAATCATAAAGTAATCAAAAACTACATTATAAATAGAGGTTTCTAACGCTCCAAGTAATACTATAGGGATATAAACTTTAATAATATTAAAGGAATCACTTTTTTTTTCCGAGTATATTATATCAAGTTTTTTACTTTAAAATAAGAAATTTTAAAAAGGAAATGGTTTCTTGAACCGATTTTAAAAAGGAAATGGTTTCTTGAACCGATTCAAAGTTATTGGATTTTAAGCGCACACAAAAAAAAGTGGATTTTAAGCGCACACAAAAAAAAGAAATGTAAGTGTAAAAAAAATGAGACTAGTTATATGCAAAAGCAGAAAGAGAAAAGAATAAAATGGTTGAGAAATTCACTATAGAATTATAGAGACAATTTGAATTACTCACAAAATTTGATGATAAATTATATGAATAGGATATATATATGTTTAGGAGGACGAACCAATTTGAATTAGGTTGGGCCAATATCATGTCGTCATTTAACTACAAAATCACTTTCCATGCTTGGCATGTGAGTCAAAATTATTAGAGTAAGAGACACAAAAATAGCAAGATATCTAATAATGGAATGAAATGAAAGTAAATGGACATATAAATCAATTAAAATTGATTCATAATTGTCACATGCAAAATAACTAACCGCTTAAACTCCAAAATATGACTAGAAGTCAACTAACAAGGAGAGTAGAGATAAAAATGGTCGCAAACTCCTAAAAAATTGGGAAGAATTGTACATTAGCAATAGGTGGACTATGCATTAGGGAATGTGCATTAATGAAGTGGAAACATCCATGTCATTATCTAACCAATGTCCAATTAATGGTGTCGTCATAGATGTCACTGTGGAGTACTAAAGAAGGTTTGTTTTTGGTAATTATTTCAACATTTTTTCATTAGAACTTACAAACCTTTTGCATCATGAACTAGGAAAAAGATAAGGAATTGTAATATAACCTGTGAGATTAATATGCAAGATGAAAACACTAACAATTGTCATTTCCTTATGCAGAAAGAAGGAAAAACGAGAAACTGTTGTTCCAAAGGAAAGGACAAGGACGGGTTAGCTACTGTCACTTTGACGGGGAACCGTATGCAAACAAGGCAAAACAAATCAAAGCGAATCAGCCCTGGAAAGGAAGTGGATATATCGGCTTGGCGTAGGAAAGAAAAGAGATGACTGAGGACTAACGGTTCGGCGAATCCCTCAGGATCCTTGATCCTAAGGGATCACTGCTTTAACTATTTTTGCACTTAGATATCTCTGCCTTCCCCATTATAAAAGGGGCAGCACTATTAGCTCGGGGGGAGTTAGAATATGTTATGTTTTATGTAATTTCCTTTAAGATTAAAACTTTGATCATCGAGTCTTGTTAAGAACTGATCTATTGTAATTCCGTTTTATGCATTAATACGAACTTGGTTGCTATTTCATCTCTGAGTCTGGAATAACTTCAAGCAGTGTACCCCTGGAAGCTAAGGGCCCGGCCCTGGAGGACACTTGCTCCTGTACTATTACGTTTGGTTTATGCATGGTTTGCTTATCGATGTTATTTAGTAATCTGATGCGTTTTGTATTTTACGTCACATTCTCTATTATCTTTAATTTATTAAAGTTTCTAAAGACAGAACTTTGTATTGACTCTGCATCGTATCGTTGTTCTTTTAAGTGTTGATATAATACTCCTAGTCTTTACACAATACTGTTGCTGTTTAATTACAAAGCCTCTGTGTTGTGCACTTGTTCATTGACATTACGAAATTCATCTTGGGAGTTATGTTCTTTGTGATTGTTGGATCTATAAACAATGTTGTTCTATTTTGAAATGCAGTCATACTCTTTCTAACTGAGATTGATAACTAGATCAGATCACTATTAAGGTGTGTCGTGTGTATATATGGTTTTCAAGCGTTGTTCTATAATTCATCATTAATCAGTGTTGTTCCATTTTGGTGTGTTGTTCAATCCATCCTTAAGAGTGAAGGATTGCAATTTGATTCCTGTAGGTCACAATTAGTGCATTCGATATTGTAGACTAAGGTGTTACTGCTTGTTAGACTTAGTTGTTGTTACAGTTTCTTGTTTGCTGTTCCATTTCAGGTTTGTTGTTCTATTTCTTAATTTCTATTCCATTTCTTATCTGTCGTTTTATTTCCTGTCATTTGTTATTTTGGTGTGAAGAACGATCTCAGGCTGTAGTGAGCGTTGACATATACTGTCCGACTCCCAGATCCACAATTTGTTCTCTGGTTTCCTTTTCCATCAATTTACAAAGGGATGAGTTATTGCTACTGAACCCTTGACTGATAAATTATTTAGTTTTCTGAATGTGTGGTTTAATCTTTTTAAGTAGTTAGCTGTAAACAAGCATCTGTTTACTCTTGCATTTCTGAGCACTATACTACTAGCATTACTCTGGCAAATGATAGCCTCAGACTGAGATACTCTTTGAAATAACAAAACGTTCCCAGATTGACATATTAATGTGAGGTAATTAGAGGTGAAAGAGACCCTTTTTATAGCTTGAGAGTCACCTCCACTAAATATAAACCTATTAAAAAAAGAAAACACTAGAAACATAAAATGTATGAAATGATAGGGAATGTCTAGCAGTGAATGAAAAGTGGTAATATGTGCCCCTGATGATGTATACAATAGGATCTAATGATGCCCAGTGTGTAGGCCATCATGAGGTCCTAGTGAACTATCCAGTGCAATGTGCCCCAACACCCTCATGAAGCACAACCAAGAAGTATACTATTCAATGGGTCCTAGAAATTTTCAATGATATTAAGTACTCATGTACAACAACCGTATGTAAAATCAACAAATTATTTCTGGAAATTTGCATCCATGTTAGGTTCTCATAAAACAGCTTATGCAAAATACAATATAAGAGGAATGAGCTAAAGGGGGAAAACTTTATCGAAAGAACCTCCCAAAAAAATTATGTAATGCATACTATGTAAACTATGTTATTTCTATGAAGAAAGATGGTATTGCTGATCAGCCCCATCATGATTATATTTTTAGATCTATCTTATACCATTGTATGAGAATCCTTCTACGATTACTTGAGCCATGTACTTGCTAATAATATCAATGAGAGCTTTCTGAGTCAAAAAATTGAAAATGTGTTCCTTGTGACTTGAAGTTTCACCCATTAGCTGACTATGGAGTATGATGTGAATTTTTATCATGTGATATCAATCTATAATGGGCTACTCATGGAATTCTAAACTAGATCCTAAAATATAATTAAAGATATGATTGAAAAGGTACCCAAAATCATCTTGAATATCTCTCTCTAAAAGAGGTATTGAAGAAGTTGTTCTAGTAAGACTAGTGTAATGTATCAAATAAGAATGTTTTGGTGCAGCCATATGGCTAGAGAAACCTCATTGTCAAATACCTTTATGAGATGATGAAGCAAAAATAGTCAAATAATTATCGATACCTTGATCCGCTTGTAGCTTTTCTTCAATCTTGTTCTCGACATTGTTGGAATGTGTTTATCTAGATTATGCTATTAAAGTACTTTGGTCATTAGATCATTTTTCTTCACATTATAAGAACTCTCTAGATGAAATCCTTGTTGCAATACCTACACTTTCTTTTTATCTTCTTTAGAACTTTTTCTTTCGCAAATATTAGTATCCTTACTATATTGAGAGAATTTTCCATCTATATGATCAAGGTTCCTTAGTCTTTGTTTTTGTTTCTTATTATCATCCTTCATTGTAAGCACATAAGGTGTGGAATACTTAACATTCCCATGTGTATAAGCTTATTTTTCTCATGTATCAAGAACTCAAGGAAATCATCTAAAGATGGCATCTTCCAATTCTTACCCATGGATAGATTAACATTATGGAAAGAAGAGAGAAAGATAGAATAATGAGGACCTGGTTTAGAGATTACATAAAGGATTAGGTTTTCATCATTTCTATCTATTCCATAAGCTTTTATCCATGTCATCAAAGTATTTAACTTGGAAAAGAAATATTGTAGGGCATCCAAATGGTTTGGATCTAGAGAAATCAACTCATTCTCTAGCTAATGCCCTCTCAACTCATCTTTCATACCAGGTAATCCCTCTAGCTTTGTCCAAACTTCATTAGGTTTTGAGCATGATGCAACATGAAAGACTAGGTCAAAGGATATAGATGAACAAAGTATCCCATAGGCTTCCTCCATCCCATTGAAGCATTTTCATTTTTCAAAGGATGATGTAGGCTCAATTTTAGTACCGATTGTAATCTTATAGAGTCCCCTTACTACATAGAAATAGAAGGATATTTAGATTCCAATAAAAGTAATTGAAATGAGTGAGGATCATTGTGAGTTGGCCCATTCTCTATGGGCTATTATAATCTTAACAAATCTACACCAAAATATTAGTATCAAATTTGGATTTTAGGAAAATCATAGGATCTAAGTGTGAAAAAATAAATAGGAAAGAATAAAACTATTAAGGAATTGATTGATGAACCAAAGAGACAATTCGAAATACTCATAAAATATGGCAATATATTATTGTTGAACATGGATACAATATATGGACTCCCGAGCAGAAGAATAAATTTCAATTAGGTTTTCGAACATGCATAGAGTATGTGGACTCCTGAGAAGAAGAATAAATTTGAAGTAGGTTGGCATTCCAAGAGCACACACTTAGTTAACTAAAAAGGATATGCCCTACTTGTCAAAAGGGAACTTCAAACCAACACTTAGTCTTTCAAAATTTACTTTATTTTTTAGTCATTATGAAATAATTTCGCAATGTACATTTCCAAATGAATTGTGCAGCCACTACAAAATAATTTTGTAGTGTTGTTCAGTATGAAATAATTTCACATCTCTTGCTAAAAAATTTGTATGCAACTTCCAGGAAATATGAAACGACTCGAATCTCTTCCTATTCGACTCTCCACGGTCTTGAATGGATCCTTGATGCAACAAATGATTTCTATTTCCTTTATTCATTAGGGATTACACACAAGCTTGCATTTGATGGTCATAAAACCAATCTAAAGGATTTTTTATGCATTCCAAACCATGGGTACTATGTCTTACTTTTCTAAGAAAATTTCAATCATTATTAACATAAAACCATGAACCCATTATTCTTGTAGCCACACATTCCTTCAACAAAATTTACAATAGGAATCCCAAAATACAAATGGACAATCACACCATACAAATTTTCCAATAAAAAATCAATCAAAGAGGAATTTTGACTGTACGCCAAAACAAAGTGTTGTGTTTCACTCTAACAACATTCAAACCATTGTAAATCTCATTCACTACTCCAAAATACAGAATAGACATTACTCCATGGGGTTTTGAAACCATTGCAACAAAGTACAAAAGAATCGTGAACAACCACACAATGATTGAAGCCACAATGTTTAGATTTTTAGTGTAAATTGTTTCAGCAAGCTACAATTTTTTTCATAGACAGATCAATATCAATGCACAGGGATAAAAATGGTAAGTGATAACAATTCATAAGAAGAAAATAATTTTGTGTAACTATAGAGTTTCAATTCATTTAATAATAACACAACTTACAACCCCAAATTGTTGTTTATTATGCCATTCACACAAAATTACGTTATGTTCACACAAATTGAAGGTACAAGCATCTGCAAAACTTCATAACTGTAGTTACGCATAATAACAACAAGTTCCTCCCTTCTCCTCACTCGGGAGCTTCTCCTCTTCTCTTCTCTTCTCTCAAAACACTATTTTCTTATTGTTTCTAAAAAATAAACTGATCGTGACAACCAAGAGTCATAAAGTGTGAATTGCTTCCCCTTCTCCACAAAATAAGGGAAACTAAAAACTAAAATTTACATCAGAAAATACCTTCTCCAACTTATTCTAAAAAAATCAAAACTCACTTCCTAATATAAATATTTACAATTCCTTACAAAGAATTTAAAATTTTCTCCCACCATTACCATGTGGCCGTCCCATCACATTGATAAGTTCCCGTCTAGACTTCATCAATTTTTGTGCTCTGCCTATGCATCTAAATCAGATTGCCAAGGTGAACAAGATTCATGGTGTCCTGAACATGCGTTGATGAAGTGAATCTTCCTTGATCCCAAGCTTTATATTATAGTTGGACCTTCTCCTTATCATGTTGTTGCTCCATTGTTTCTCCTATTGTAGTCTTCCTCCTTCTTTTCTGATTGTTGGACACCTAGCCCTATAAGGTTTGGTGTGGACGCTGAACAGTCAAAGGGAGTCCAAGATACCACTTGGAATATGAAACGAAGGGTCACTAGACTTGTATAATAATGTATTGTGAATAATAATGGATTCGAGGTTGATCCTTCATATATTTGGTCTTCGACATGGTTGTGTTTTACATGGTATCATAGCGGATGAATTTTGGCCTTGCTCCAATTTGAGCCACTAGTTTTGTGGCCTCAACCTGGGTATGAATGTTCTAAATTTCAGTCTTGCCATTTTGATCCTAATTTTCTGCCATATTCTCTGCACATTTAACACCCTCTGTATTGTTCTAAGACTATGCTATACTAACATTCCCTCATGAAATGCGTTGGTCCTAACTTGAAAAATGTTGTATATTTTTACCTCTTCCTTAAAGCAACAGAGAGATTATTCAATTCTTTGTATCCAATGCTTCTATCATTCTATGGTTACCTATATGATCTACTCCCTTGTTACCAGAGTCTTTCAAACAATCGGTGTGCTTTTCCAGAGGGTTTTGTTGTTGAATTTCCAGTCTATTCTCTTCATCCTATCTATTGCATAGCATGTATCCATGTAAGGATTACAAAAATGTTGGTTACATATGCGGTGAAGCTTTTACTTCGAATGTTGGAACAATGGTGAATGAAGAATATATGTCTTTGGTAAGTCTCATTGGTCGATTTTGGTGTTGAAAAAATCGTTGGGAACCCTAGTACATATTGTTATATTCATTCATACACAATACCCAGGCAACACATGTGCACTTGCTGCAGTAAATTATGGTTGCTTATGTTCTTGTCAAATATATTTAGGACGCTTGGGGTTTCGAAAGGCCTAAATTTTTTTGTTGTTGCTTAGGGAAATTTAGGGTCACTCCTCCACTCGAATTCAAACCATGAATTGGGTTTTCTATAGACTCCCTTTGACTATTCAGCTCCCACACCGTAACCCTTAGTGGATTAGGTGCCCAACACTGATGAAAACTCACTTTACCATATGAAATATGATTTCCTTTATTCTCCTACCCTGCATACATATTCTATTGAGACTTCCTTAACATCAACTTCCTTATTCTCTCTATTTCCACATCTATTTCATCCCTCTATTTACAAATTTTTGCCATTTGTAACTGAATCTTTCCTTATATAAGAATTTCAGTTTTCGTCTTATTCCTCTTCAACACACATCTCTCCATAGATGCTTAAGATATTTGTATATCTTCTTCCTTTCTTTCACACAACAAAAACATTGTTGTATTCTTCACAATTTTCCACTCTTACTTCATCCTTCATCTCAACAATACTATGTTGCATGAGATCCTATTCATATTGCCAAAAAATTCTATTATTGTTGCCCACTATTTGTTGCATTCCTTCCTCTCCTATACCACTATTATGTGGTAGTTTAATATGCTACTTCTCTTCAAATAAGTCTACTAACTTCTTGTGATTTTCATTATTTGAATCCTTGTGTAGCCAACTTTCAAAAAATCCCATTTTTTCCTCAAGATCATTGAACATTTAGTTTGAATGTTCAACTTGTGGTTCTATCAACAACTTAGACTCATATTTTTGTAGAAAATTTTATAGCAACCATATTTCTTCTTCAAATTTATTAAGCATTACATCGGAATGCTTCTCTTCGTTTCTCCTTTGGTTGTCTGCACAAGTCAATTCCACTTTGTTTTCTGCTAAAATAGACTATAGCAAATATCTCCTAGAAATTACCTTATCTACATTCTCATGAGGACATATAGTCCTTGGAACTTAAGTCAAATTATGTTCATTCTCCTTCATCCTTAGTGATATTCTTCAATGGTTGTCTTTCTTCTTGACTTGTACAATGTGCAAGCACACCTAATTTGTCAATTTCAAAATCACAAGGCCTTGTAACCTTATTTGATTCTTCTTGCACAATGTTTTCATGTTGATCTTCAGTTTCCAAATATCCCATGAGACTTTCAGCAAGTCTCCTTTCAACATTATCATTCTCTCTTTCTTCAAGGTTTAATCCTTGTTTAAGTTCACAAAGAACTTCAAGTTCTTCAACAATTGTCCTTTTTTGAATCTCAACTCCTTTGAGCTTTTCCTTCAACAAAGAATTTATCTTATGTTCAAACTCCTTGAGTTTCTCCATCAATTGAACATTTGATCGTTGTCTGAACTTCGCCTAATGCAAATTCCATTTACTCTCTTCCAGGGAATCCATCTATAACCCTGGTCTTCCTCATCTTTCTATAGCAGTTCTCTCAAAATATCTAGCTGTAATTTAATTTCAACTACTCCTCTATCAAGTTTTTCCCAACATCATCTACTATGGTTTCTCTATGAACCCTTACTATTAATATTAGTAGTCACAAATCCACTTCTTCTATGAGCTTATCCCTGCTCACCATGAATTGCACACAAGCCATTTCAACAAGCTGACTCCATCAACCTGTTTCTAAATACCATACTAAGCTCTTCCATCCTAGTATTCTCGTAGTATTTATGTTGGCTCCGTCCTTTGGAATCTTCATCTGAGCACTCTCTGCTCTTCTATATTCTGCATGCAATTTAATCACCTTCTTCCTCATAGAAATTTTCTTCTCCTCCTTCTCTATTGCAAGGTTCCTTACTATCATCATCAAGAAATTTCTCTATCCTTGGTTACAGTCATCAACTATAAACATCATCACTCGTACTTGTAATCAGTAATTAATTAATAAAATACCATTACCTCATTGTCCAAATCTATGTTGAACATGCATCATTATTGTTGTAGTCTTCTCTACTGACTCTACCTTCAATGTTTTATTCTGCTAATGTCCTTCACTCAGAAATTTCTGCTTTCACATCTATCTTCAAAACAAATCTAATCTACTTCCTCCCAAAGTAGATTTTCTTTTATAATATTTCACTATTTCCTTCAAACTTTAGAACATTGACCATGTAATTTTTAGTTTCCAAATTCACAAAAAATTAAAAAAAACCATCTTTACCTCAATAAAATTTCTAATTATAATTCTACTCCATGCTTTTGCTGCAAACTCTAAACTTCACTGGCTTCCTTTCTTTCATATTTCCATTATGCAATCACTCAAGCAAGTTTATCATATCTGGTTCTGCTCCATGATCAAAATTTCATCTCCAAAACTTTGCTTTCTTGATGAGTTCTAATTTAATCACCAAAGAGCATTTAGACTCTCATCACCAAAGAGGGTTCAAGCATTGATACCACTTGATGCAGTCTGATTTACACCAGATGCCAGTATCCCTAGGCTACTCCACACACAACTTTGTATTTACATCAAATTCAAGAATATTTCATGCTCACAGGTCGGAGTTGTTGAAGAATTTAACTAGTGTCGGTCTTAATAATTGTACCTAAGTCATGATGTAATATATTTGTCAAAAGAAAATTTTATTATTAAATAATAATGGCTTATTAAAGCATGGGTTTCATGCTTGGGCCATTGTTTTCTAGGTTAAAGCCTTCATTGAAGGCCTCTAGGATTATACTTTGAGTCATTATCTTTATATATACCCTTCTTGGGATCTTTCTGCCATGAAAGAAAATTATTGCTGTGTATATTCTCCTTCTCCATCAAGTCAACTTCCTAATCCTTCAAGTCGTCCTCAGTTCAATTAACAAAGTCGGCCTCAATTAAGTTGACAAAGGTGACCTCATATTGAAGACTCAATCTACCATAAATACACTAGTGTATTCAGCTTATGAGTAGAGGTATGATTTCAGTTTGCAATTCTGAAGAGATACGAACTGAAGAACCTATTCAATGCGTAGCAGATACATTGACGAAATGAAGGGCTAATTTCAGGGGACTGAAGCTTAGATGTATTACACGAGATCAGAGCTTATATACATTACAGGGAACCAAATCCTATATGTATTGCAGAGAATTGTATATTGTGATGAATTACGGGGGGTCGAAGTTTTATTATATACTACAAAGACCAAAGTCTTCCTTATGTGTTACAAGGACTAAAGTTCTATAGGAATCAAGCTTATTTGATGTATTACAGAGACCAAAAATATACAGGAGATTGGAGATTGCAAAAGGAATGATGAATTACTTATGGAAGGTTTACTTTATGGAGTAAAGGAGATCATGTGTCCAGGTCTTAAGTCTAGGTTGTCTCACTTCAATTTGAATCTGTTAAAGGAAGAGTTATTGAATGGGTTTTCCCCTACCTAGGGATTTTTACCTGGCTATGTGCCTACATCTTGTGTCCTCCTTTGTTTATTGATTACATTAATATTGATGATAAGAACAAGATAAATTGAAAGAAGAAGAACTGATAATGAAACATCACAAGATAATTTCATAATAAGAGAAATCAATTAAATAAAATCCCAATTTTCCACCCTAATGTATTTCACAACAAGTGCCAATATCACCAATCTACCCCATCCATATAACAATGGATTCAACCCTTTGTCACACTCAATTCCCAATGCTATAAATACCCACACAAATGGACAATATGAAAATAGGTAGAAAGGGAACTTCAAATCAACATACAGCCTTTCAGAATTTAATTTTTTTGATTAGCCGCTATGAAATAATTTCAAAAAATCGATTTCCAAATGCATTGTGTGGTTGCGACAAAATAATTATGTAGCATCGTTTGCTACATAATAACTTCACAACACTCGTTAAAATTTTTGTACATAGTTTCCAGGGAAGATGAAATGACCTGACTCTCTTCCTAATCAACCCTCCATGACCTTTAATGGATCGTTGATGCAACAAAATATTTCACTTTCGGTTCTTTGTTAGGGGTTGTGCACTAGCTCGCATTGGACAGTTAGAAAACCATTTTAAAGGATTTTTGCAGCATTCCAAAATAGGGGTACTTTGTCTTACTATTGTAATAACACTCCAATCATTAACAGAAAACCACACAACCACTATTACAAGGTACAACCACACATTCATTCTACAAAATTTACAACATGAACCCTAAAAGGCAAATAGATAATCACACCATGCAAATTTTCCAATCGAAAATCAGTTAAAGAGGCATTTTGATAGTATGCCAAAAAAAGGTGTTGTGTTTTACTGTGACAAAATTCAAACCATTGTAAATCTCACACATTCGCTACTCGAGAATACATAATGAAGATTCCTCCATGGTGTTTCAAAACCATTACAACAAAGTCCAAAAAAACCATGAACAACCACACAATGATTGAATCCACAATGTTCATATTCTTAACGTAAATCATTTTAGCAAGCTACAATTGTTTTCATATACTGACCAATATTAATGCATAGGGATAAAAATTGCAAGTAATGATAGTTGAAAATAATTCATTGTAACTACAGATCTTCGATTCATTTAATAATCACACAACTTACAACCCCAAATTTCTATATATTATGCCATTCATAGAAAATACCTTCCTTCCACACAAATTGAAGGCACATGCATCTGCAAAACTTTAGAGCTATCGTTACACAGAAGAACAATGAGTTGCTCTCTTCTATCCCACTCTCTTCTCCTCACTTGGGAGATTCTCCTCTCCTCTTCTCTCCAAACACTCTTTTCTTATTTTTTCCCAAAAGAAACCTATCATGACAACCAAGAGTCACAAAGGGTGAATCATTTCCCCTTATCCACAAAATAAGGGAAACTGAAAACTAAAATTTACATTAGAAAATACCTTCTCCAACTTATTCTAAAAAAGTCAAAATTCACTCCCTAATGTAAATATTTACAATTTCTTATAAAACATTCAAAATTTCCTCCCAACATTACCATGTGGCCATCCCATCACATTAGTAAGCTCATGTCCACACTTCTTCAATTTTTGTGCTCACCCTATGCACCTCCATCAATTCCTCCCTCCTCCAAGGTGATGGTATCACTTCGGATCACTCAAGCTTTTTGGACTTCATAAGGCTGCTCTCATGGGGTACCCTATGTCTATAGGTGAAAGTCATCAACTTTGTCTCTATACGCACAACCATAATTCAAGATCAAACATGAATTCCTTCCATCTTAATCAAGATCCTACATGGGTAGGCATCTTCAAGAAGGGCTTTCACTCAAATATTATGGTACAACCATGGATGCCTTAATCCTCTTAGTCACAATATTGAATAGATGAGCCAAAGGATAATAGGGTGTTCCTTCTTCCTCTCAATAATTATCCTTTAATGATGCTCTAAAGAAAGGGCTCTCACAATTAACTCCCAAATATCTCTTAGGGCTAGCCTTGATTTTAGAATAAGTAGAAGATATTCCAAATATAGACGTGTAAGACTCCTAATATGATATTTTTTGCTTATCCTATGAGAAAAATTCCATAAGTTTTCGTTTTAAATGAACTTTACCATCAAAATCTATGCTATGGAATGGGTGAATCAAACTTAGTGCCCAAATACAAGTATTTATATTTGAAGGGATTCTTTGGGGTTTATTTCAAAAATCGAGAGGATCATCAAAGAGTTTTTTATCAAGGACCTTGGTTTTTGGGTCACCCTAGGCTCTCCTTCCAATCATGGTTCCCGTAATTCAACCATTTGTCCATGATAGCTCTAGGTACTCTAGTTTAGATAAGACTTCCTAATATTCCCATTCATTTGTTAACACTTAATATATTAGCTTTTGTAGGAAACTCACTAGGTCATTTTTTAAAGATAGATACAAATAGGCTTCAAAGGGTTATTGTATCTTTTGCATGCATATGAGTTGAAATAGATCTCAACAAAGGGCTTCATGAAAGGATCCATCAATTATAATGGTATGAAATTTTCACAACTAATGGATTATGAAAAAAAAACTTTTTTTTGTGGACCATGTCAACAACCTCCTTGTCTCCATAATGCTTTCTCTTCTTCTCAAGGGCATTCTCACCCCCCTAATGGAAAGAAATTGAATAGAGGATGGAAAGACCCAAATTTATCTAAGAATCTCACAAGCAAGACAACAAGCAACAATTAAAAACATTTGCAGCCATATCTAATCCTTTGGCCTCAACTCAAACCCGCACAATGCCATCTCATCACGTAGATTATGGGCTTCCTCCTCCTTCTTCACCATCTCCCCATTCTCATCCAAATCCCTCAAATGGAGAATAAAGAGATACAACCATGACCCTCGATTCGTCCATGAATGGGTCATATCGATTAGATAGTGATAAGGAAGCAACTGTTGTTATTAATGTTTGCAAGAAATAAAGAAGAAAATACCTTCGAAAAAACCAATGATCATTTATAGTCTCAAGAATTATATATTATATATATATATATTATATATATATATATATATATAATTTCCAATTTATGTAATCGTCTTTTTTGGGAGTGGCTGAGTATCCTCATTAATTAGCCCATCTAAACAATCAACTTTATGCAATTCCTAATTAGAAAATAATATAGTATATATATTACTTACTTTTGGAAAAATTAAGTTTGAAATAACAAAAATAAAAATGACAATGTAGTCAAAAATTTCCTCACATTTTTAAAGCTTTCTTGATTACATTAATATAATTAAGTTGGCCCATTATTTTTTATAAAATATATTATTTTTTTAAAATATTTAATTATATAATTAATAAATTTAAAAATTAGAAATTTTTAATTGTAAATAAAATTTAAAAAGTATGTATATTAAATGATTTAAGTGCTTTCATAAAATAATTAATAAATGTATTCATAATTAGTTATTAAAATGATTGGGATTTTTACACTCGTTTTAATTAATGGTAGGTGCTATTTGTATAAAATATGAAAGTATTTAAATGTAAGTTATCATTGACTTTCTTGATTATAAACATGAATATACAATGTTGAAGGCCATATGTGTGGGGCTAGTGAAGTGTGTTTGTATAATTCATTAAGATGTGTAGAAACAAATTACTAAAATATAATATATATGTATGTACATTGTACATTGAAAGAAGACTTATTAAATATTGTAAAGGATTTATAAAATGGGGAGTATTTTCTCTTATCACTGTGGAAAAAATATATGTGTATGTACATTGTACATTGAAAGAAGAACTATTAAATATTGTAAAGGATTTATAAATTGGGAAAGTATTTCCTCTCATCACTGAGGAAAGCTCTACCCCTTAGGGCCCACCTATTAATGATATCATGATTATAAATCCTATTTGTAAGTCAATGCACATCAATACATATCCCCTAAACTTATCTTCAAATTATATATTACCCTCTATATTGTTTTAATTAATTTTTAATACCTTAAAAACAACATTGTGATGATATGGTTAAATATATTCTCACATGACAAAACCTTAAAGACAAGCTTGACCATATTGACAACTACAAAGTTAAGGTGGGGACAAATTGGAGTGTAATGTTTTCCACACCCTAGATACAAACTCAACCACATCAATAACTTAGGGTACTAACATTAAATGGTTATGGATATGCACATCCCAAATGTACAATGAACATGATGATGGTGAATATTTTAAGTTGTCACTATCAAGATCATGAGGTTTAAATAATTAAAAAAGAAATTCACAAGGAGTTGACACTCTAGATCTCTAGATCTCTTGGGGTCAAGAAAATGACTAATGTATCTTGTTAGACTCTATATATTGCTTCTCTAGAAGGAATTAGAACACCGGTAGTCAAGAAAGTGACCAATGTATTTACTTAGACTCTATGTGTTGCTTTTCCAAAGGGCATTAGACCCTCTGTAGTCAAGAAAGTGACTTATTGATACACCCATTGATACATGGAGCTTGAAAAGATCCCCAAGTGGTGGAGCCCCTCAACGCATGCTAAGTCAATATTAAAGAGAATCAAATGAATTCTGAGCAAGGGGCCCGGCGAAAACCTTCATACTTCAATGCGTATGGTTACAATCTAGGGGTTTGATGTTAGGTACATTAGATCCATAGGACAAAGTTCATTGATCTCATAGATTCAATCAAATCTGACATATCAATATCTAATTTTATTGATGTAATAAATTTGAAAACTTTCGTGCAATGATTCTCTTGCACAATAATGAAGAGGATCATTTTTCATTTAGTTTTTATTTTTTCGATATAATAATATACTTCGGAGAATTGTTTTCGACTTAAAAAAAATGGTATTTAAAATAAAGTTTATTTTTTGGTATAAAGCGAAGTTAACCGTTCATGCATAAGCCATATATTATTGATTAATAATCAGTTCATTCAGAATAAATAGATTACAAAATGAGATTTAAAATTAAAACAGAGAATAATTTTTCCATTATTTAAATTATATTTAATTAATATATTATATCATTAATTTTAATAATGATTAATAGTTGTTATTATTATTTTTTTTATAATTATATATATATAGAAATTTTCAATTTTATTTACATAATTTTTATAATAATAAAATTAATTTTATATCACTCTATTATTATACACAACAATATTATTTTATTTAAAATTCAATGGAAAGAAAATAATAAAATTTTAATTAAAAATACTAATTATAAAACAAAATTAATCAAAATCTAACTATAAACAAAAATATTGCTTAAGGTTAAAGCAATGTGAATGAAAAACCATATCGAAACCATTGGAATGAATATGCAAAAAAAACACATATAATTATCATTAATATAAAAAGGGAAAAAAGATTGGTCTTATTAATAGTGTGAGTGTATTGATAAGTATTTAGAAATGGTAAAAGTAATTTTATATTTATAAGTTTTAAAAATGAATGAAGGATGTGTATTCAGAGTTAGGAAGGAGTGTAGGAAGGAAAGATTAGTTAGTGTAAGTTAAATTCTATAATTTATGAATAAAGTTTTATGTGTTTTTTTAAATAATTATTAATTATCTTTTTATAATAAAATATATAAATGTTTTAGTTATTTATATTGTGATTATTTATAAATAGTTGGATAATCAGAGTTAAATTGCGTGTAGTGTGGTGTGTCCAAATATATTCTAAAAAAGATTGCAACATTTTTTGATTTAATTTATCCTTATAATTGAAATATTTATTTTTACTTAGATATAATTCTAAAACTATATTAACAAAAATACATTGTAGAGTGGCTAATGTTCTCCCTCATCTTTATCCAAATTGTGATAAATATAGATTCGCCAAGAGGTTTTTTGTTCTTGGGCTTAAGTATTTTGTTAGTATAGTTTTAGAATTATATCTAGGTAAAAATAAATATTTTGATTATAGGTGTAAGTTAAATTTTAAAAAATATTGCAATTTTTTTAGATAAATTTTGGACAACCACCCTAGTAATTTTGGCTCTAGTTATCCAACTTACTTATAAATCTTCACAATGTAAAACTAAAACAATTAATATATTTATTAATAGAATAACTAAATAAATAGAAAAAAAAATGGTGAAGAAGGCCTTAAATATGGATTCATATATTTTGTCCATTAGATTAAGCTTGAATACAATTTTTTGTTGCTATTGTCCTTGTTCTTGCATGACTTGGCTAATGAAGGTTTCATTAAGCTAGTGCATCTCTACTAATTTAGGGTATTATATGATTCTCTCAATTTTAAAAGAACCCTATGTATGGAACCCAATTTACACATCCCTCAATAATATCTCGTGAAGGATTACACCTTTTTTCTTTTTTTGTTGAGTACTTCCTTTTTTGTTGAGTACTTCTTCAATCTATTTAACCTCGTCCTTGATGAGATTAATAAATTTCCAATGGTATATTCTCATTGCAACCATGACATTAGCGTAGGCCAATATTATTTTCAACAATGGCATTATCCTTTTCAAATTTCAATATATTAGTTTCCTTCATGCTTAAGCCTCTTTTCATTAGATTTTATAGTCCTTCTTAGTCTCTATATTCCAAATTTGGTTCTAGAAATGGGAAAATCCTACTAGAGTCATGGTTCTAGAAATGGGAAAAGCCTACTAGAGTCTAAAGTGAGGATGTATGAGACCTTGAACTCCCTTGAATCCTCCTAAGAAAAAGCAAGAGTTAAGAAGAGGAACAAATCATAATACACAATATTTTTTTTTTAATGAAAAGAGGTCAACCATAACCAATGTAAAAGGAAAACCATCCATGAAATAGATTGAATGTTAAAGAAGATAAAAAACATAATAATATTGTCCTAATAGCAATAAAAACCTAGACCTATCCAAACTTATTACCTTCTCTACCAAGACTAAGAGTAACCTTCACACAATGAAACCAAGCAACCATCTCTTTGCAAAATTCCCCATTGTTCATAATCCTATATCAATCCGTTGATACATGATACTCCAAGTAAGTGTGATTATTATACAACTTGAGTGAGCCTAATGATTAAGAGCATGCATTTCCTTGTAAGGGGTCAAAGGTTCAAAACGAGATGGGGGTTGAGTATGTATGCCTTAATAGACTTAGCACTCAAATCATTGTGTAGAGACAGGTTCTTTATCCCACAAATAAAAAAATTTCATATACCAATTTGATATCTAACTTAACCCTTAAAATTAGATAATAATAATAATAATTTTATGCTCATCATACTTACTACCACTATAATAAGTCAAACCATACTACCACTATAATAAATCAAGCGAGGATAATTTTTCTATTTTATCCATCCCTTCTTCCATTTATTATATGTTACACAGGAGGGTACTATTGGTTAAAGTAGGAGAGAAACATACTCCTCATCTCGCTCCTTTCCTAACAGCTAATACAAGGAACCTCCCTAATTCAATTCCGATGAAATCAACGTTAAATCTTTGGTAATATGTGAAAAATTGTTAAATATGTGAAATCAAGGTTTTAGCAAATTGACTTGACATTGACCTTTATCTCTTGGTAATAATATGTCGTAGTAAGGACACCATTAATATTTTAACATCTTCCCAACTTTTTCAAGTGCAAGTCTTAGTCTAATTATATTCAATATGAAAGGACACTACTTATCAATCTTCTAAGATTTTCCAACCACTTTCAAATGGAAGTCTTTGTCAAATTAAATATTTTCTTTGTGTATTCAAATGTAAGTATTGGTCTAATCAAATGTGTGTTGTTTGTAATAAAAAATTATATTACTATGCATATAAATTCAATTTCATTTTTATGTATTTGTATATTGATTATATTGATTTTTTCTTGGTTTAATCAAAGTTTTTAATAAAAAAAAATTAATTATAATATGCATATAAATCTATTCATTTTATGTATTTGTATATTTGCTAATATTGATTTTTTAGGTATATTTGTATATTGATTTTTTGTTGAGCTTAGTAATTAGAGAAAAAAATAATAAAAATTATTTAATAATTTAATAGTTTTTTTAAAGAATGAATTATTATTTATCTTAAAAAATGAATATTATAGAGATAAGAATCAATTTTTATGATCTTGAAATTCAGATTTTGTTTCCAAAGTATTTTAGGATGAAAGAATATGTGAGGGTTATTATACTAAGAGAATTGAAGATGAAAAACTCTTTTTTTTGGATTCCGAGTTTTTACTAACAAGTATTTTCATTTCCAAAACATTTGCCACACTACAAACCTTCTTCACTTGAAACTGTAGTGATCTAAGCATGCTTCTTTCCCTTCTTTTTGACATAAAAATAC
>APFE030138116.1:37841-64448 GCA_000404065.3 Pinus taeda | reverse complement strand
ATGTAGGAAAAGTAGAATTGCAAGATCATGTTTTGAAAAATTTACAAGAATTTCGAGAGGAGATCCTAAATAAAAAATGCTTGAAGGGATTTCTAGGAAGTCTTAATTGTGTGCGTCAGTTTTATGAACAACAAACAAAAGATGTGCGCATATTGTAGAAATGATTGTGCGGAGAAGCATGGAATGCAATAAGGTCACTTGCAATTACAAATATCGAAACACAAAGGTAATGAACCTACCAATCTATCCCAAAGTAGAAGGTTTAAAGTTGTATCCTTGAGATATGAAAGTATTGTATATTAATAGTAATTTATTATAATTATTATAATATGATAAAAATATAAATTATTATTTTCTCATTAGTTAAAAAGAATTTAGATTATTTTTAATTACAAAAAAATTTAAAAATCTATATCTTGTTCTCAAGTATAAAAGTTTTAAAAGCATGTCCCTTACGAACCACCAATTAGTTATTTGTCGTTTTCCTTGAATAACGATGATGAGTGAGCATGCATTCATTGATAGCGGCTAGAGATGACTATCATCGCCGCTAGTTTGACAACTAAGTTATGGTAGATTTTCCCACCCTTAAAAAAAATAAAAAATCTTAAAAAAATCTTACTAAACCCCTAATAAAAATGCTACCTACGAGCTCACTACTACTAGCCACACCCTAATCCCTACCATTAAACCATAGGCGTATCAAAACTATTCCATAGCCATGTTTACTCTTGTTACCTTAGAGCCCCCTCCTGCAATGTGGAAGAGCATAGCAAGTAGCTAGGATAAGGCTCGGAAACTCAAAAAATAAGGACAAATGAACATAAGGGTTATAAACGGTTTAAAACATGGAGAGTAAGTGACATTTTCTATAAAATTATTTAAATTTTTTAAGAACTTTATACAGTTTCTATATATTTTTTTTTTCTATCTAAATTTGTTTTATCTAATAGAATTGGGAGGAACCAATTGGGAAAAGATGGAAATTGGTAAATTTTTCTTTGAGAAAAACATAGAAAATTAACTCAAGGAAAAAATTTAGCCCTTCAATTTTTCCCTCACTATAATCCCACTAAACTTCATAGAGCTTAAAAATCATAAGTTCTGGAGATATGAATATATAAAACTACAATCTTGATTATTAATATGATATTTATATTTGCATTATAACAATATTTCTATATACAAACTATATCTATAGTATTCTTATTTACCCAAAATTTGATACCTTTCTCTTTCATATATATATATAGTTAAACACACACAAAACTAATAAACACAATTTAGATAACTTTTTTGTTTCATTATGTTCGCATGATATACATATTAATACAATTTTATTGACCCTTGGTTTTCATCTTACTAAAGCTCTCTTGGACTTCCCATAACTATTGGCATTCATTTGAGGATTTTCACCTTCCTCTCAAGTGAGTATGTCAAGTTTGCATAACCCAAGATGACTATTCTTCCAACATTCCCACCCTTAATCCAAAGGGGTGTATATGAGTCCAAGAAGAGAGTTGAAATAAATAAGTGTATGGTAGCCAATGACTGGATGCACTCTCTAAATTGGTGGTTTAAGGAAGACCACAAATCAAATGAAGTAATAGAAGCATAAGTATTCTATGAGTTGTGGTAAATTAGGGCTAGCCACCAACTCTAGAACTTGGCTTGAAGTAGTTCCTGGAACAATCTGAATCTCACTAGAAGTTACAGTCTTTTGTGAAGTGGAAGTGCTTCTTGATGATGGTTTAAAGATGACCACAAATTGATGAGATGTGTAGTAGAAGTTGTAGTCTTCCACAAGCGGTGGTTTAAGGTATGCCACCGACCAAATCATGCTCACAAAACATGACTCTGACTCTAATTACAATGTTGTCTTTGACGTTGGCTAACTATGGCTCTAGGCTCTGGTAACTAGCTTTGGTTTAGGCAATGGATCAGGCTCTCTTCATTTATCTTTGAAGCTAGTAGTTGACCGTTAATCCCCCCCTATCAGATACAAGGTGAGAAGATGAAGATACCTCTACTGCAAGACATGTCAATACTTGGGAATGAAATTTAAGGTATGACTGATATATCTTCTTGGTTGTTGAATACCATTTCCAAGAAGCAATCCATCCAAGGTGAATCTTTTCTCTTGCAAGAGTCTTATGTCTGGAACATATGTTTTAATTATGAGTATGTTTTCCACAATGCTGTTGGGATAGGGTCCCCTGGGGTAAATTTTGTTATACTTGTAAGGTCTCCGTGTTTTGAGGGAGTGGAGCACGAAGGTCATAGAAGTCAAAAGGGGCTTTAGTCCCTTAGTATTTTGGAGGATAGGATGTTTTGTGACCCGCCCATGGTTTGCGAACCATGGTATTCTGAAAGAAAAGTCTATATAGAGGAGTCACAACAAGCCTAGGAGGTAAGAAAGAATTAGAAGATCATTGTATGGGCAAGTAATTTCATGCAGGGAAGTCTTTTTCCTGTACTTAGGTGAAGGGGAAGGCTCTTGCTGATGTGTGTGCATAGACCTTGGTAAGTTTGCAAGCTAAGTGCGCAGGTCCCTACAGCTGTGTGCGCAACGAAGAAGAGTTTGTAACAGAAAGAATATATCAATAAAGATTGGTTTCGAAGCTATAATTGTGTATTTGTGATTTTATATTTACTTCTAAAATTTCTATATATTCGTTGGATTATCTGAACTTATATGAATAACTATTTAATTGATGCGTAAAAGTAGGAAATCTTCTCATTTACTTTATGTCATGGATGTTTAAAGTGATTCACGAAGGTTTAGATTCTATTTCTGCAAGTTACTACAATTATCTGTATTTTAAGGGTTAGGGTTCGCGAAGGTTGGGAATAAGACCTAGAAGCCATAGGAACCCATCACACTAACCTCTGGATGCAGAAGCCTGGTTTTGTCATCCCCCAATATCGCTTCAGGTGAAACTGCAACCTGTGCTATGTAGGTTGTTGCCAAAAGGGTCAGCAGTTTAAGGTTTTGTTGGTTGGCACAACTAACTCTAAACCTCGGTTAGGACCCCTCAAGCCAACAAATGGTTCCATTGCTAGGACCAGGATTTGTTTGAGGAATGTGTGATGTCAAATAAATGGTTCCCAACTAAGAAGGAAATCGAGAAGTGGATAGACCGAAAGTTGCACGAATTCTCAGCTCAGGAAAATAGGAATCCGCGCTTATTGAAGGAAGAGTGGCTAAATAGATATCTATATACAGACGAGCATGAAATTTTCTTTTTTTCTTTTCCTTACGAATTACACCATTGGTTATCTAAATTGGTGGATAGTCAAGGCATGTGGAAATTGGACAACCCTATTGTGTGGACTCCAGAGTTGGTAAGGCATCTGGAAGCTTCAGAAAACAAGATCGCGAGGGTCATCAATTACTTGATCGATATTATTTTGGGTGGATTCATTATTGAGTTCACGATCAATACATCTCTAAGTTATAGCAAAGATGAACGATGATTCTTCAAAGGACCAAGAGGTAAGTACCTGAAATCCCTGAAGAGTTGGATTAAAATGCTTTTGTACAAGAAAAGGATTATGCCATTAAATTGATGTTTAGAAGAGATTTGACAGGAGCTACGTGAAGTGGAAAACCACTTAGACGGGACCTAGATTTAGGTTCTGAATATAGTCCTTTGTTAGGAGCGTTTGACAATGACGAAGAAAGTAGTATTTTGAAGACACCTTTAAGTGCACTACAGGTCATAAGATAGGGTAGCGTGGGGATACCAAATCCATCCACTCCACCTCCCCCATCACCTCCACCTCACACGCCTACACCTACACTGCCACCTCCACCTCCACCTAAATAATTCAATATGGCCAATGCGATGAAGATGCCCATATTTAGAGGTCTCGGGACAGAATACCCTGAACAATTTTGGTTTGTAGCAGATGATGTGTGGAAGTCATAGTAGGTTATAGATGATGATTTAAAGAAAGCGCAACTAGTTACAGATGATGATTTAAAGAAAGCATAGCTGGTTACAGAACTACAAGATAGAGCCCTAAGTTGGTACATTAATCATTGTTCGACGCATCCACATGTAACAATGGACGAGACAAATAAGGTGCTCAATAGTGAATTCAAGAAGCCTAAGTCATAAGCCCATTCAGTGACAGAGGTTAAAGAAATCGAGCAGAAGGTGAATGAGCCCACATGGGACTTTGATCAAAGACTAAAGTGTCTGCTCCAGTAGGCAAATATGCAGGTCATGGATGATAAACATAGGGATTGGTACATTGCTTCATTGTTACCCCATCTGAGATTGCCATTGTTACAAAAAAAAATTCGCACGCAGGCTAAATTATTAGAGATTGCTATGAGATTGGAAGCTTTACCCATTTAGGATACGAGTCTGGGAGTGCAGCAAATTCAATCATAGCTGGCTATCTTGCACATGGAATTGCAGAGCTTGAAGAAGGGAAAGGAAGTCTAACCTGAGGTTCACGCAGAAGTTTGGTGATTGAAATGCAAAGGCCATGGTCACGATAAGGACCATTGCTCGGTCTATTAGAATTATCTAATTGGGGGAGGGCCTCTCCCCCTGAAGCCAGAGTATATCGTTGGGACGAGTGTAGGAGTAGCTCCTTGGTGCATTATCTGTCAAGTTATAGGACAACATGCGACAAATAATTTTCATCTTCTACAGAAGTTTGTACAAACCCCTCAAAAGTTTTTTGCAATTTCTGCAAATCTGTAGGCCACGATGAGTGCCATTGTCGAAGTTATGAATTAGTGATGGATCAGGCCCCTACATATAGAATGCAGGAAAAGACTCGTCCTTAGGATCAAGGCGCAACTACATCGTGCAGAGGATTCCAAGGCCAAGGAAGAGGGCGAGGAGGAGGAGCTGGGAGGGTTTATGGTCAAATCATCTGTTACAATTATGGAGAAGCTGGTCTTTGTACATGGGATTAGCAGAATCCAACACACCCTTCCTATCAATATTGTTGCTAGTTTTACCAGGTTATATAAGACTGCTCAGTACTTATCACGAATATGCAATAAAAGAAGACTCAAACCCAACAACCTACGCAGAACATCCAAATGATGAGGTCAGAGCCTCGTGAAGATGGGCCTAGTGTCAATATTGTCACACAAAGTGGTATAGCTATCGAAGAAGATAAGAGGAAACAACCAAAAGCCGATGTATGGATTCGCAAGGCTACTGATAAGGAGACATGATTTTATGTAATTAAGGTAAAGGATACGTTTAGGGAGGCAAAAAGGAGCTTCGTGGATGAAGGATCACCCACATCGAAGACTCAAAATATGGGAAAGACTAACGAAACTAGTACTGCGCAGGAGACAAACCTGTCATTATTAGCATCCTTTTGGAAAACCTGCATGAAACTCCCAAGGGATAAGAAGGAAGTAGAAGGACAACAAGAATTGATTGATAATTGCACTTGTAAGAACAAGCCTGTACCAAAACAATGTGTAGTACATAAGGTGGGCAAATGTAAGAAGAGAATTGGTGGTGAAATGAGGTTGACTACCCAGATTGGAGAATATGAAATGGACCAGGTAATTCTAGATCTAGGGTCTGATGCAAATGTCCTATCGAAGCAAACCTGGCAAAGAATGGGAAGAAAAACACTACAATGGTCCTCAATCCAGTTGAGGACGACCAATCAACATAAGATTATTCCTATGGGGCGCCTACATGGAGTGACTGTAGATATTGAAGGGGCGTGCACCATAGCTGACTTTGAAGTGATCGAAATAGTAGGTAACAGTAATCCATATCCAAAACTTCTTGGAATTTATTAGGTATTTGATATGAGCGCCGTCATCAATCTGAAGAAGCGTATTATGACCTTTGAGAAGAAACAACTAAGGGTGATTGTGCCATTAGATCCAGTCGAAGGTGTGCGATATACTGAGCCAGTCTGTGATTATGAGAAGGATGATGACATTGAATAGATCTATAAGCTAACTACACAGGATGAAGATTAGATCAACCCTATGGCGGATGGACGAATTACATGGGAGAAGGATAGTTCCTGTAATTTAGATTCTGATGAGGAGCTTGAATGTTGGTAGAACTGATTGCATGAAATATCATCACTGCATTGCAACAGGCTTACCAAATTGCTATGATGTATATCCGCCGAGGTATGAAATTTGCCTTATTATGATGGTTTAGAGGATGTTAATTTATTTCTGGACAAGTTTGAAAGGGATGTACTAGAGGAACACTGGTTCTAAGCCTTAGATATTGCACTGCGAGCTACACCCACCTAATGGTGGGGTACGCATAAGGACAGTTTTGTTGACTAGATAGAATATTGAAGAATGATGAAGTTGAGGTTTGGGTACTCTAATACCTACATTTCAGAGAAATACACAGGGAAGGATGATTTGTGCGAACACTTAGCTCATTCAACAAAAGCATGGGGAGAAGAACTACAACTAGAGTGGGTTCATATATTCTGCCACATGTTGGAACAATACCAATGAATTGGTATCTGTAAATGGAGCCGTGACATGGGACCACTAAATGGGATGTCCTGAAAGAAATTTTTTTGCTAACATTTAACTTTGAAGATGGGTTTGAATGTATCGATGAAGCACTACAGACCATTAAAGATACTATATTCAAAATGGCTGAAGAACCGGTTGAGTGGGTACAACCAGATTGGGGTACGCAGCTGCGCCATGCACTTGAATGCTACAATGTAATCATGGAGGATGGTGAAGAAGATCCCATGAACATCCATAATCCTGAGTCTGAAGGACATCGTGCAATCGAGAGGCCCAAGGCAAAAATCCCTGACATATCAGAGCCTTTAAAGACCAAACACGTGAATATTGGATCGGAAGCGTAGCCGAAGTTTGCGAACATCAGTGACTATTGGGATGAAGATATAATAGATAAGGTCACAGAGCTTTTGTGGGGATATCAGGACTTGTTTCCCACCAAGTTCTCTGATATAAAAGGGATAGTAGGGGATTTGGGCATCATGAAGATCACTTTGAAGCCAGATGTGAAGCCAGTGAAGCAACACCCCTACCGATTAAATCCTAAGTATAAGGAAAAAGTGTGCAAGGAATTGGATAAGATGCTTGAAGTTGGGATCATTGAACCCGTGGAGGAATCAGATTTGGCTAGTCCCATGGTGGTTCACGAAAAGAAAAAGCAGGGTGAAATTTAGATATGCGTAGAATTGAGGAAGTTGAATGACGCATGCATCCATGATACATTCCCTACGCCATTCATGGATGAAGTATTAGAGAATGTTGGAGGGAAGGAAGCCTACTCATTCACTGATGGGTTCTCAGGATACCATCAGTTCAAGATCACACCAGAGGATCAGAGTAAAACCACCTTCACAATTGAGTGGGCTTGTTTTCAATATATAGTGATTCCTTTTCGGCTAAAGAACACGCCTGCGATCTTTTCGCGAGTAGTAATTGCAGCCTTCAAGGAATTTATTCACAAATTTTTGGAAGTCTACTTTGATGACTGTATAGTGTTTGGATTGGTAAAGCGCCATGTTTCTATTCTATGCCTCATGTTGGATACCTGTCAGAAACATCAGATAGCCCTTAACTTGAAGAAATGCATATTCCACGTACCTTATGGGATACTCTTGGGCTATGTGGTTTGGAATTAGGGATTGATGGTAGACCTTACCATGATCACAGTTATTGTTAATTTTTATGCCCCAAAGAACGTCAAATAGTTGCGCGCAATGTTAGGCCATACTGAGAATTACAGGAAGTTCATCAAAGCACATGCAGAAGTAACTACACTAATGGAGAAGCTGTTGAAAAAGGATGCAACATTTTTTTGGGATGAGGATTTCAATAAGAGTTTGGATGTCTTAAAGGAGAAAATGGTCACTGTGCCAATTTTAGTGTTCCCCGATTGGAAAAAGGAGTTTCATGTTCATGTCGATGCATCCTGTATTATGTTAGGTGTTGTGTTGACACAACTGGGTGAATGAGATATCGACCACCCAATATCATTTGCGAGTAGGAAGTTTTCAAATGCGTAAAATAACTACTCAACCACACAATGTGAAGGGCTAGTGATGGTGTACATGCTACAGAAATTCTGACACTATTTGTTGGGAGCACATTTCAAGATGTATGCAGATCATTATGCTTGGAAATATGTGGTCAATAAGCCTATGTTGGGGGGGAATATTTGCAGGTGGTTGTTGTTGTTCCAGGAATATGATTTTATGGTAATTGTCAAGCCAGGGTGCCTGAATGTCAGTGTCGATCACCTCTCATGGATTGAGAATGGTGATGAGCCTACAAGTTTTGAGGAAGGGTTGCCTGATGCACAATTTTGTGTTGTTCGTGTTGCAGATGATCACTTCATGGATATTATTCAGTTCTTGTCTACAGGTACAAACCCAAAAGGATATTCGATGCAACAAAAGAAGAAACTAGTGGTCCTGGCTATTGATTTCTCTATTATTGTCGGACACTTATACAAAATGGGCTTTGATGAAATATTGCATAGATATGTCCCAGAATACGAAAGACAAAGTATCCTTGTTGAAGCACATGGAGGAGTTTCAGGAGGACATTATGTAGGAAGAGAAATTATGTAGAATATCCTACGCGTAGTACTTTGGTATCCAACGATGCATAAAGACTCCAAAATCTATTATAGAGTGTGTGATGTCTATTAGAGGATGGGGAGATTGTCGGGAAGAGATGAATTACCACTAAATCCGCAAGTAAAGTTGTAGGCATTTGATAAGTGGGAAATAGACTTTGTGGGACCAATATAGCCACTGGGGAAGAAGACAATGGCTAGCTATATCATTACAATGACTGAGTACTTAACTAGATGGATGGAGGAAAAACCTGTAAAATATTGTAGTGCTGCTACCACCAGGAAATTTATTTTTGAGTATATCTTATCTCGATTTGGCTGCCCTAAGATTTTGATGAGTGATAGGGGAATACATCTTCGAAGCCTTCAACAAAATTATGGAAAGCACCTTGATGAATATTTGCAACATAAAGCGGAATGACTGGGATGTGCACATACCGATGGTCCTTTGGGCATATAGTACTACTTGCAAGAAGTCTACAGGCCAAACCCCATTCAGATTGGTGTATGGGAAGGAGGATATAATGCCCATGGAATATATTGTGCCAAGATTGAGGATTGCAGTAATTATAGACATGGCTGATCATGATAACATGTAGGAATGATTCGCGCAGCTCGTCGTGTTGGAAGAGGATCTATTCTTGGCAGGATTTCATCAGTAGGTGAAGAAGGACCATGAAAAATCATGGCCTGATCGAGATATTTATCAAGCGGTGCACCTTTAATATTGATGATTTAATGTTGCTATATTATAGTAAGTTTACAAAGTTCTCGGGAAAATTTCAGATGCATTGGCTGGGGCCATATGTTGTGAAGGAAATTATAGATGGATGCACAATTCACCTCATGAAGCTAAATGGGGAATTATTTCCAGGAAAATTCAATGGCAGTCGATTGAAGTTGTACAAGGGTTATCTCGCCCTTGCGTAATGACTATATGATTGCGGCGGGGTAGTCTTAGTACTCTAGGCAGCTGTAAGAAGGTATGGGACTTTAAACTAAATTTCCCGAAAGTTAGAAAGGAAAAGTGAATGGGCTGCGCGACAAGTTGAAGGATGGTGCCACAAAGAGATGCACCGAAGGAGCTGTGCTAGGTGGGTGGGCCCCATGTCACCTGGATAAAAAGTGTCTGCTGGTATCACTATACTTGATTGGGTGGAGAATTTTCCGTTGAAAGGAGTGGGGGTGGGAGCATTTAAGACACAAATCTTTGAAAATCTGCCGCCAAATGTGCATTTGATATGAACTTAAACAAGAATGCAACAACTTACATATATAATCATAAATACAGAGATGTAACAGAAAAAAACTTGATTTCATTAAAAGAAAAATATTGAACTATGCTTACAATCAAAATGGAAATAAGATAGTTTGGGTGATGGTATTTTATCTCTGAGAAGATATGTGGTGGCCACAAGCCTATGAACTATGTTACAATGAGGCTTAAAGGCCTATTTATTATTGAGAAACAATGGAAAACACTAAACATCCAAAAACATAACTCTAGGAGATGAAGCGCCAAAATTGTGGGCCCCATTTGGGTAAATTGGTACATCAACTTCTCGAGGTCATAACTTTGGCATATGATCTTTGTTTGGCTATCATAATACCTCGTTTCAAATACCTCAAGGAGAAGGCTGAAAGCAAATTAGTAAATCTATTGGTGACATATCAATCTCTCTGTTTTCCCTAAAAATGTCATTTAGGGCCTCAAAACGACTCCAGAAGTTCAGGACCTGAAAAAGGTGCCAAAAATAGTAAACTGTGCTACAATTAAGGAAGCCAAAAGACTGAAAGAGACAGTGTTGGGGATCTAAGTGGAATAGGCAGGCGGCCACCAATATCCACCTGGATTAGCATTAATGACCAAGAATTAGAGGGAATGGTTGGATTTCAATTCAAATTGATCTATAAATACAACATAACGCTCTGCACTCGAACACTTTGCTTCCAAAGAATTTTCCTTCAGATTTTTCGCCTTGATTTGCGCCAAGAGCTGTGCTATATGTTTCACCCAGATCGGGAGGTACTATTTTCATGACTAGAGTTAGAAAACATGCTTCAGTACTTCCGAAAGAGTTTCATTCAGAATATGACTACAACCCTCCTAGAGACAGAGCCATCCCTATCTGAGGCATCACCAACTAAACCTATGTCTATTGGATTTCCTACTACCACACCTAGGTCACCTAGGCCTAAACCATCCACGTCTATGAAGAAGAAGAATCCTCAGCAAGTGATGGTGCGACAATCGTCGAGGAAAAACCCGACAAAAATCCGCAAAAAGGGAAAAATGGATAAATCCAAACAGCCTACAGAGCCGATGGATTTGGATGAGGAGGAACTGTGCAGGGGAGGAATAGAGGACCTTGATGTAGAAGACGTTGAACCAATAACTTGATTGCCAAAATACATACCACCTAGAAAAGCCATGGCGAAGGTACCCAAAGATCTAGATGCTGCGGAGTTCATGGTCTCTATGCCTTTACTACCAGAGAATATGTTGTTTGAGGGTTCATTGCTAGGTCGGATACCAAATCTAAAAATGGAGGATTGGGACATTGGGGACCATTAGAAATTTCCCCAATTGGTGCCACATAAGTATGTCAAGAAGGTATATTATGAGGATTTGGGTGCTACGTGCCTTGAAGAAATGACTTGGGTGGTTTGAGTTGGGGCAACGGAGCTCCTAAACATGTTTTGGGTGCCGCACTTTAGTTGCACCATCATCAACACAGTTTGTGTACGCCAACTACTGACATTAGTGCATGATGGATGACTTTGGTTGGGAGAACCCATACCAATCACTGACATGCTGATCCACCTAATCACGTTGTTTTCATCCCAAGGAATAGACTTTGCAGAGGTTTTTGTAGGAAAGTCACACGAAAAGAAGTTGGTGGACTAGATGAAGGAAAATTTTGGTTTAGTCAAGAATTTGAGTGGATACTCCATTCAATCCATATCCAATGTCGCAGTGTAGTTTACGACACAGATATTAGCAGGAAAAATCATGAGAAAGTGTCATGATGATGAAGTACCATCTCTAGTTGTTTCATTAGCTACGTAGTGCACGCAAGGGGTCTAGTATAATTGGGCTCAATATCTATGTAAGGATTTTTTGGAGGACTGCAGGGAGGCCCAGGATGAGTGCAAGGCATTTCACTATGCCTGGTTTCTACTGATGATTGTCTTAGTGGCATGGAGCACGCTCGAAGAGAGTCAATTCCCTTAGTAGGACTCGGATCTATCGGAGGCAGCAACGTTTGCTTCACTATGGCCTACTAAAGACCCCACTATGCCTCTAGAAGTTAGAGAGCAATGTAGATATGCTATCAAAGAAGGCATGACCACCTTGGAAGATGCAGTCAAGGGCTGCACTAAGTTGTTTGAGTAGGCCATGGAGTTATGGACCTCACTGCAGGAGGATCCAACTCTGTAAAATATCAACATGGACATTAGGGAAAAGAAGCACCAGTTTTATGAGATCAGATCAACAACGTATACCTTAGCACTCGTGCAAAGGTTCACCTGACTGCAAGAAGGAAAGCTGATTCAGAACGAGATTGATGAGCTGTGTCGCAACGAAGTGATCATCTCTTCAAGAATGCAACTATGGACAGATGAGGTGAGTCAGTTGACTCTGGTAGTGCATAGTAAGCTTTAAGGAATGCAACAGGCATAGAGGACCATGGGCCTTGCTCTTGAAGGCCCTACTACTGAAACATTGGTCGAGGAAGTGCGCCAAGATGTTGTGCATGGAACAACATATCTGCAGGTGCTAAAGATCAAGTTTAGTGAGCTATAGGTGAATATCGAGATGCCAACAGAGTGACTCGAGGAAGAGTTATGAAATTGTGTTGGGGGCCTATTGGAATAGGGTCCCATGGGGTAAATTTTGTAATTAATTTTGTTATACTTGTAAAGTCTTCGCATTTTGAGGGAGCGGAGCGCAAAGGTCATTGGAGTCAAAAAGGGATTTATAACCTTAGTTTGTTAGAGAATAGGATGTTTTGTGGCCCACCCATGGTTCGCGAACCATGTTAATGTGAAAGAAAATGTTATATAAAGAGGTCATAGCAAGCCTAAGGGGTAAGAAAGAATTAGAAGATCATTGTATGGGCAAGTAATCTGAGGTAGGAAAGTATGTTTCCTGTGCTTAGGCAAAGGGTAAGGCTCCCGCTGCTATGTGCACGGCTACCTTCGTAAGTCCACAAGCTGAGTGCACGGGCCCCTGCAGATGTGTGCACAGGGAATAAGAGTCTGTAACAGAAAGAATATATCAATAAAAACTGATTTTGAAGATATAATTGTGTATCTGTGATTTTATATTTACTTATTCAATTTTTATATATTCGTTATATTATCTGAACTTATATGAAGAACTATTTAATTGATGTGTGAAAGTAGGAGATCTACTCATTTACTTTATTTTAAAGTGCTTCATGAAGGATTAGATTTTGTTTTTGCAAATCACTCCAATTATCTGTATTTTAAGGGTTAGGGTTCGTGAAGGTTGGGAATAAGCCCTAGAAGCCACAAGAACCGATCATATTGACCTCAGGATGCAGAATCCTTGTTCTTTCATCCCCCAATACTGCTTTGGGTGAGGCTGCAGCCTGCGCTATGCAAGTTGTTGCCAAAAGGGCCATCATTTTAGGGTTTTGTTGGTTGGTGCAGCTAACTCTGAACCTAGGTTAGGACCCCTCAAGCCAACAAATTCTCACAAGGGTTGAAATCAAAACACTGATCTTTTGTGTGGCTAAAATAATCATAATGTTGGCATTTTATAATCTGAAGTGGTCGTTGAAGAGGATGCGGAATAGGTGAGGATGAATTGTGCTAAAGGAACCCAACACTTTAAAACTAGATTGGCTCGGAATGATATGATATGCAAAAGGACACATCCTTTGCATATTCTTGTTGTTGATAAGTTCTTCCCATGTCCTGACGATTGGCTTGGGAAGTGCAAGATGAACCTCTGAATCTTCATGTTAACCTATTCTTGAAGTCTAATCACGTTTTTGCTTCTCATAAGAGTTTAAACTCAAAATTCATGTTGTTCTAAACAATAACCACTTCAAAAAGTTGGCTCTTCTATTGTAGTTCACCTCGTTGGAGTTGATAATCGAGCTAAATAGTCTTAATCTTCTCTTGTGCATTTTGTATAGAGATTTTCTTACTAGCGAGAGTGGCTTTGCCAATTTTGACTATACTATCAATAATAGAGCCTATTAAATAGTTCAGTAAGTCTAATAACTCAAAATTTATGACCATTTTCTCAACATTCAATCTTAAAAAATGAAAGATGTCAACTTCAACTAAAAATCAATGACCTTCAGGTTGGAACTAGGAATTTCAAGAAAATAATAATCCCTACTATACTAGCTTGGAAAGGGGATTAAAATCAATTACTTTTAGATTCCTAAAATATATTAAATAATACATCTCCCAGGGCATAAAATGACAACAATAGATCCTTTGCCAACATTTGCGATTTTCCAAGAAACTCCGAAACCTGTTGCAACACTGCAACTAAGAAATTTAGTTTCTCCCAAGGGGAAATTTAGGCTCAATTTAATAACACACTCAGAATGCACAATAATACATTCATTGAAGCTTGAAACAAAAAAAAAGTGATAGATGGCCCTAAATGGACCCATTGGACAAGGATCTAAGAGAATGCTCTCCTCACAAAAAACTTGAAAAAATAAAATCTAAGCATGTCGATGGGAAGGTTTATAAAACATGGTGGTGGAATTCCTGGAATACAAAGCTTGTATGCGCTGTCACTCTATAGTGGCTAATAACACTTGCTAAGAATGGCCTCAACGTCTTTAGCTTCTTCAAACTTGTGCATTGATCATCATCACCAAGGCCTAATGGAACAAGTAGTTTCCCACCTTGCCCCCTTAATGATTCATCCATTGTGAAAGAAACCTTATCAAAATTATCATATTGTCTATTGCTTAAGTTGAATAGCCCATAGGTAAGGAAAGCATTGATTGTAGTTGGGCACTGATATCTGTTAGATAGTTAAATTTCAAATTTCCAGCAGATCCTTTAGTTCCTATTGTTATGGTGGAGGTTAATGTGAGTGATGGAAGAGAAAAGTGTCTTGGTATCCGCATAGTTGCAAACTAGGCTTTGTGTAGAAAATTAATGTTTGTATAAAATCAAATTATGCCAAAAAAATAATTCAATCTCATCCATTTCTTTTTTGTATACTCACAAAAATTATGCATGAAAATGATTGAGAAGTAGTCCATCATCTGGTAGGTGATTTATTCATTGATAAAATTACTCCCTAAAGTTTTCTTTGACAATCCAAAACAAAGTTCAAATGATAATATCAACAATAATGGAGTTCATGGAGCGCAAAAGGGGAAACCTAAAGTAAAAGCACTAGAAATATGTGGTTGAAGTGGTTAGTGGCCATGGGAATTGCAACAATACGTCAAGATTGACGTCTAATGCAAGAACTAATTTAACAGGCTAAAAAATAAATATGAAAATGATCAAGCCCATATCCATCCTTGTTATATCTTGAACCTTGACATATGGTGCACTGAGATGCACAAAGAAATGGAAGAGATGGAAGAAACCCAAGGTCAAAATATTAGATCTGACATGGAAAAATGAATGGAGAGAAAAGGGCATGATATTGGTGAGGGCACCCAAGTTGAGGTCATAAAAATAGTGGCTTTCACACCATTGAGCAGACTAGGAAGGGACCTACTATGGTACCATGTTAAACACACACAAAAGTAATAGGAAATATTTAGATAACTCATGTGTTTCATTCTATTCACAAGATATGCATATTAATACAATTTCATTAACCCTTGGTTTTATTCTTCTAAAATGTCTCTTGGACTTCCCATAACTGTTAACATTCACTTGAGGCTTTTCACATTACTCTCAAGTGAATAATACTAGTTTGCATAACCCAAGAGGATTATACTTCCAACACACACACACATAGGTATGTTTGTATCGATACTAACTAGTATCTTACTCTAAACCAATAAATGTTCCACATGTCCAAACTCAATGATTATTCCACTAACTCATATTCTCTATTGTTACCATTTATTCACTTATTTCTAATACTATTCTTTTTCTCATACAATATTGATCCACTTGGTTGCATTTTGAGGCACTGATTTCCTCGCTTGTAACATATCCAAGTTTCTTTATTTTTTTGGGAAAAGTTCATTTATTTCTATATGAAATTAATATCTACAATATTTATATTTATTTTTAAATTTAATATAGCTCTCTTCCATATATATTAAGATATATTTGTATTTATATTTATATTTATACAAACCACTATCTTAGTTTAAGTTAATAAAGCTTCAAATATCTCCAAACTTAATAATGATCACACTTACACTTCTTCTCTAATCTTACCATCTAGTTGCTTCCATCTACCACTATTCTTTCCACCATACAATATTGATTCACTTAGTTTCATTTTTGGGCACTAATTTCCTTTCTTATAACATATGCAAATTGATTCATCTTTTTGGGGATATTCACAAGATTGGTCATTGCACCACTATACACAATTTATTTTATACCACCATTATGCATAATCTGTTTTATGGATGTAATCCTAATCAAGTTTAGTCAGAGCATCCTTATTGCATTACCCTTTTATGCATTAGAATATTTCTACCTTGATACCTCATATAGTCATATTACAACTCATATGCCTCCTAAAGCCAATGTTATCCCATTTTTATCATTCATTTACATCAATTATGTTTGCCTCTTAAGTTTCCATTATAATGCCTTTTGTTACCTTTTGATCATCTCTCTCCTTGTTAAGTTTTCACTTCTAGGTCATCCTTTCCATTATAATTTGAACTTACCTTTTGACCATTACTCTTGGAGTTACATGGTTTATTCTAGGTCATCCTTGCCATTATGATCTAAAAAATGGATGTGATGGGTCTCATCCTCATTAGCTTATGCATCCACCATTGTCTCAATCTATATCAACTGTAGTTTTCAAAAAATGTGTTGTACCTTATGTTAGTCTTTAGAAAGGAAAATTTTAAGGGTGAAAAATTATCTTAAAGTGTAGAAACCTTGGAAAATCTTACTAGTCCCTAATATACAAACTATAAAATGTTTAGCAATATTTTTGTAGAAATATTCAAATTTCTAATGATTTTATATAGTCTATATACATGTTTGGTGATATTTAAGGTAAAATAACCTTATTCAATCAAATTTGGGTAAATAAGTTTTAGAAAAAATGGAAATTGGCCAATATTTTTCTTTCGAAAAAGTAGAAAATTAGCCCATCTTTGAAATTTAGCCCTTAAAACATTCCTTGGTCTCTAAGGGATCCCTCATTCTCTATTTCCAAAAAACCTTCTCCTATCAACGACAAAACATTTATTCTAGTGGTTTATTTTAGAGGCTTTATGTACCTTGGTCCCATTCAAATCATTAGAAGGTTACCTTAGGCTATGTAGGGAGAATCATCATTAATATTTGACATGATGGTTTCTATTATGCTCAACACCAAATCCATTATCCCATTTTTAAAATTTTCATCAATGGTTCGTTTGCTATAGTTTTTGTCGAAGACCACCATACATGTTGTTGGGTAATTTAATTTTGAGTTAAACTACTTATCACTAGTTTTCCAATCTAGGTTCAGACACTTGTGAAGTGCACTACAATATATGTGCTAGGAAATCAACATTCAATTTTAACTTTAAAAGAACTCTATTCCAAAATATACATTATCAAAATATGCAAAACTTGTTTCAAAATATTTCCTGTTTGCACTGATTATGTTACTATTAAATGGGTAGAAGCCAAGCCATTAATTTTTTCTATTGAAAATGTTATTGTTACATTTATTTTTGAGGATTTTTCACTCGTTTTGGTGTACCAAGAGAAATTGTAACATATTAGGGTGCACAATTTACATCCAAGCTTGTTTAAAAGCTTATGGGGAAATGCAAAATTAGACATCATAAATCCAGTCCATATCACCCACAGGCCAATGGACAAGTCGAATATACAAACAAAGTTCTTGAAGCCATATTGACCAATACTATGCATATGCACAGAAAAGATTAGGAAGATATAATCTCATAAGGAAGGCTAGGCATACTAGACTTTATGGAGAAACACCACTTGACATACTCCTTATGATCATGTTTATGGAAAACATGTTCTACTTCCAATTGAGTTCCAAGTGGAGACTTACAAGACAACAAAAAAATCGGGGCTAGATCTCTATGAAGCCCAAAAGAAAATATTGACACAACTTAATGAGTTGGATGAGATAATACAAGATTCCATTGAAAGGAAAAACATAATCCAATAGTAGAGAACAAAATGGCATGACAAATTTGTCAATGTCAAAAATTTCAAACCAGGTTAGGCCCTTCTCTTTGACTCAAAATTTAAATATTTTCAAGGAAAAATCTAAACACATTAGTTAGGCCCTTATGAGATAGAAACTATTTTTGAAAATGGAGCAGTGAGGATCAGGATTATTGATGACGAAGGAATTACTTTTCTTGTTAACGGGAATAGATTAAAGTTTTATCACAAGCCCTTAAAAAGAGAAGAAGTTTTTCAATGTTTGAAAAAGAATTCCAAGTTGAAATTGGTAGAAAAATGGGAATCCTCTCCTCTACCACCTAATTTCATTTAATTTATTTTCAAATAAATAATAAATAAATAAATTGTATAGTTATGAAAACTAGTATTGTTGTCATAAATATGCAAGAAATCCTAGTTCAAAACCAAGGATCTTGGCAACTTGGATTCCCCCCTTCTTAATTTTTTTTTCTTTTCTTTTAGATCAAACTAATTAATTTGAAGAATTTATTTCTCTTTTAATAATATCTCACTAGCATCATTAGTATCATCATCATCATCAACAACAACAACAAGTTTACTTGAAGAATTTGGAGAAAATTTCTAAGACTGGTAATATTCCTATCTAACAAAATATTTTGTAACCAATTAATTATAGGGAGAAGAAAAGCATTGCCTTCAAACCAGTAAGCACTCAAATTTAAAAGGAAACAAATTCAAGATAACTTGAAAGGTAACATCATGTATAGTTAGTCAATTTATTAAAGTTTATATTATAGAATTCAGGATTTATAAATGGTCTAGTTTACCATTATTTTTCAATAAAAGCTAAAACAAAGGCTTATAAGAAGCCTCAAATTCTTGTGATGGCATAATAAATCCACATCCCACCCTACTCCATAACATCCTAAGGAGTCCTTATTCCATTTGAAAAACACAAAATTAAAAACTTATATCGTGAATCAACAGTTTTAATTGAGTGATTATGGGTAATTGTTACATGAATGGGAAAGTATTATTTCACTACTTCCATACAATCTTATCATAACCTCCTTACTATTATTATCTTCCTTCTTCCTCATTTATTTTACCAATACATTAAATCCATCTCTTACCTTTCCATGTAACAACTATTTAAAATGTGATTTTGAAGTAAACACTTCCCTTACAACCATGGGTGTCATAATCCATTATGAGTCTAAAGGAGTGAAGTTTGTAGCCACATTTCCTAAGGTCACAAAGAAGTTAAAGAAGGCTAGATTTTTAAACTTCTTTGAAAAGTTTTAAGGCTATGAAACTGAGCTCACAAGGGCATTTGTGAAGGAATTCGATGGAGTTGAAGCTAAAATTGGGGACATCAGAATGAAGGTAATATAGTCATTCTTAGTTGAAGCCACAAGAATTTCAAGAATTGGTGAGAACTTGTTCAATTGTTAGAAATTAAATATGAGTAATGGAAATCCTTCTTGAAGAATCCAAACATGGATGTCTCGGCATTTAGAAAGGTATTATGGTATTTGCATTTAAAAGGAAATGGAGAAATTTGATGTTTGTTTTGCAAAAAAATATTACATGTGAAGGAAGATACAATATTATCTTATTTTACCATGTTTAACTATTAATGCACTTTGTAAAGGGAAAGGAGTTAAATATACTTTACTATCTATTGAAAATATTAAGAAAAATGGATTTCAACATTCAAAGGAACTCCAAGAATGTTAACATGGCTCTCTATCATTATGGACTCATCAAAATTATTGTTAAAGAAGAGTTGAAAGCTCGAAATGATAACTGGAGAGAAATTTTAGTCAAAAATAATTTTGTCGAAGTCTCAGAGGAAGACATGGTTCTAAGAACAGAAAAGAAGAAGAAAGGGTTCCTTAAAACCCTAACCCTTATGAAAAGAACATAGAAAATGAAGATTTTCCCACACAAGAGATAGAAAACAATGATATACTTGAGACAAGGGATATCAATATTGAAGACACAGAGAAAATTGCCACACTAGAAGACCCACTAAAGAAGAATCAAAATACACCTCAAATAAAAAGTTAAAATATTCTGAATACCACAATACACCATCAAAAGGGGGACCAAAGGAAAAAAATGTGAAAGAAAACACATCGAAAGTAATTAAAAGTTAGAAAGGTCAAAAGTCAAGCAGTAGTGTCTTAATCAACCTGAGAGGTAGAGCGTCAAGAGGAAAAATTTGCAAAGGATAAAGTAAATAGAGGACCATGAAAAGAAGTATAAAAGAGCCACAAGAAGCATGTCGAAGAAAAGTAACTTTTTTTATAGATATCCAGGAGCCATAACTGCCACTAGTTCCATTAGTACCAAAACCAAAGAGTCTAGGGATTGATATCACTCCACAACATGCACATGATTATTTTAATTCCTTGGATAAAGAAGCACATAAAGATAATGTATATCATATTTGAATGATACTTAATATTCTTGTACAAAATGATGGTATTTATTTCCATGTGGAACAAGATATTATTAATGCAATAAAGGAGGATATAGATGACCTTGAAGTGCTAGAAAAACATGTAAAAAAATGAAATCAAGTGCTCAAATAATAAAATGATAGAATTCATAAATGCATGTATTATTAGTATCAAAATAATTTAAAAGTCAAGGAAGCCAACAAATTGTTTCAACAAAAAATCAAAGTGTTAAATGCCAAAATATTGATGAGGAAAACTAGGTGGTCAATTCCCATGCATAAGAAAGGTGTCTAGAGAAACTTGGATATCTTAATCCAAGCCCCTGAGATAGTTCTCTAAAGATCAATACTACTACAATTATGGAATTTTCTTAGCAACGGGTGCATGTGTACATGCAAAACCCCAAGCGCGGGGGAATGTTTGGCCATAAGAATTACATCCTTTTTTACTATTTGTTACTTCACTTTTCACTCATTTTCCTTTATCAACCATTCATCCTTACATCACTACAGTATTGTTTTGAAATAAATAGCCATCAGATCTACATAAAATTCAATAAGGTAAAATTATTGTATGCTCTCAATTCTATATGTTTTTCTTTGTCAATTTGGCTCAGTTTTCTAAGTTACAGAATTTAACACATTCTGCAGCCTTACTAATATTCTGCAGCTGAATCCAAGGTTTAAATAGATCTTGCGAAGGAAAAATCATCCCAAGCACATAAATAGTTTCCAAATCATGCTTACATAGATTTCCACCTATTAGATGCAAGCAAGAGTTCACAGGTTTCCCACAACATCAAAATCAAACCTTTTGGTAATACTATGACATGGCACTTAGCATTGGAATAGAGTATCAAGCAAGTACAATTATGTATCAAGCAAGTGTGATCCCGAAGAAACAAAAAGATCTAAAGAATGATTATTCTTTTAAAAGATAAATATTCACATGATTTTCTTCCTTGATAGTGAATCATGAGAATTAGAGTTCTTATGGAGATCAATGACTAAGATGTCAATTTGTATAACTAGATTTTTGCATGGAATTTCTCAGGGTTGTTATTGTAAAACATTATAAAATGCTTCACTAAGAAGTGAACCATATGTTCATATGTTTCTATTATCCTTTGAGTTAAGCTAGTTCTATTTTACTATACACACATTGCTTTGTTAATAAAATTCTATGTTGTGATTGTGCCTTAATGAAAAGAGTTTTTGTTTGATCAAAAAGTTTTCTAAAGTCGACATCTCTCATGCACTGCAAGAGGGCCCCCTGTTGTGTATGAGTGTAATATAATTCCTTTCTTCATCCATTTTTCACTGATTTATACACTTTATTCCGTTGGAAATAATACTGAGATGGGGGTGAATCAGTATTATCAAATCAATAAATTTTTCATTTCATACTCAGATTTATATATGCTACTTCAATGAAGGTAACTCGCATGTACACACAACTGTTTTTAAAGAAACCAACGCATATTCAGTTAATTCATTAGATGTTGATCTTTAATGAGTGCATCAATACTTCACTAACCATATAAATAGTAACCATGTGCAATAATAACAAAATAAACCATCATGCATAAGCAACACACATGAACACCAATATTTAAGGTGGAAACGCAATGCAGGACAAAAACCACCTGCTGTTGTCTTCTTTTAATATAAGAAAAACATGTTTACAATCTTGTACTGTTGCAGACTCATACCATTATGCAGGTTCCCACCTGCAAAATACTACAACCTTCTCTTGTTCTCCAACTTCTACTGGAAGGGAGCTACAACCCTCTAGCTCTTGTACTAGCCGATCCATTTACTAGTACGTAGGTGCCGACCTACAGAAGGCTCCTACCTTCACTCATTTTCCATATGCTACTAGAAGGGATCTCCAACCCCCTAGCTCTTGTACTAGACGATATGTTTACCAGTATGTAGATGCCAGCCTACAGAAGGCTACGACCTTCTCTCTTCCTCCTGGGACCACGTTTCATAAATTTTCAGACTGGATACTTCTAGAACACAACACCACAATCTGAATGCCTCGTTTCATCAAATTTTCATATTGGATCCATCAATAACATTGACGCTCAAAATAAATCACCACTGTAATACAACCAATCACTGAAAACCCATCATCACTGAAGCAAATCGCAATCAATCAATCTGAAGATTAAGAACACTGTCACCAAAACATAGTCACCAGAACACAAAGAAGAACCTAGAACTCTGCATCAACCACCAGAACCAACTACAACTTCAAACAACATATTTCATAATATATACACTACTTTGATGTGTTGAACTAGTGTGTATATAAACTTTTATCAAAGGGAACCAGTGTACAAATATGCAAATACTAATTTAAAACATCACAACTATTCTAGACTTCAGTTTACCCATATTAGAACATTTATAGAATAAAACACGTGTAAGCAATTAGATTTAGCCCAATCAACATCAGATCATGCAATAATAAGTCATTTCAGTTCTTAAGATCCTGATCTAGCATTGTATCCATGGTGCACAAAATATTTTAGATCATCTCATAATCATAGCCCCTGCAACATAACATATACTTAATATAGAAGTATTCCTCAAAAACCCATTCACTTGCACACTCTGGCCTAATGATCTTCTCCTCCTTATATGTTTTTAGGCTAGTCTCAATACCTCAGACCAAAACTAGTTAGGACCAATACCTTGGACCAAATGCCTTGGACCAAATACCTTGGACCAAATACCATAGACCAATACCTTGGACCAAAACCTTGATTTTCCATCCCATACACGCTTTTCCTTTTGCGAAAGTGTGTGTATATGTATACGCTCCTTTTGTTCTATTAACCCATGTGTATACACTGCTTGGACAAGGTGAACCAGCGTATACTTCTTAAACCACTCTCTTTCATCAATCTTTGGAGTCTGATCTGTAATCCTTTGTTGTTACCTTGTTGCATTGTGAACTGTCATCTGTGTGAGTTTCCATCAAGGACAACACTTGTATCATAATGCCAACATATTCTTTGATATATTTTCATCATAATATAATTTCACTCGTTGACTTATTGTTTCTTGTAGTGACCAAGTGCTTGAATAAACATTTTATAAAAAGCAATAAAAACATTTGTTGATTTCTTTTGTTATCAATATTTTTCCTTTTACACTTACTTTCAGACTTTGATCTCTAAAGTAGGATTATGATTTTTCGCACAAGAATCATAGGCATGAATGAAATATCAAAGCTAGTATGTTCACACTGAGTTAGTTTTGTTTCCCATTACATTTCATAGATTAATAATATTTTGAGATTACTTTCCCCTTCATTTAATAATCTAGTTTTCTTTCCTTTTCACAACATACAATTTTCTTTTCGTTTTCATAGTACAAAATCCAAATAATAAACGTTTGAAGTAGAGGGCTTTTATAGCTTAACTTACCTTTAACTTCAAAGGTTAATATTTCAAGCTTTCCTAGAATCATTGCTTTGATAAATTAGAATAAAGTAGTTCATTGCTTCTTAGGACAAAGAGTTATCTTAAAATTATTTCTTTTAAAATATGAGTTTTATTGTTCCCTTGGATATTTAATCATTTTCAAATACAATGTCCTTTCTTTAGAATCCATTCATGCCTAAGATGCTTATGCAAAAATTCATAATCCTACTTTAGAGATCACAATCTGAAAGTGAGTGCAGAAGGAAAAATACAGACAACAAAATCAATCAACAAATGTTTTATTTGTTTTCTTTAAGAAACAAGAAGTAAATGACTGAATTTTTATTATGATGAAAATATAAATAAAATAGAGTGCAAAAATCAATGCAAACCAAATGAAAAAATGAAGTAATTTACACTTGTATGTAACAAGGTGCCCTTCTGTAGTTCAAGAGAGATGATAACGTCATAAAACTTGTTGATCAAACACAAACTCTTTTCATTAAGGTGCGACCATAACAAAGAATTTCATTAACAAAGAAATGCATGTATAGTAAAAAATAACTAGCTTAAATCAAAGGATAATACAAGCTATGAACATATGATTTGCTTCCCAATGAAGTATTTTATAATGTTTTACAATAACGACCCTAAGAAACTGAATGCAAAAATATATTTCTACAAATTGACATCTCAGTGTTTGATTTTCATAAGAGATCTAATCCTCATGATTCACTATTAAGGAAGCGAATCATGTGAATTTTTATCTTTTAAACACATCAACATTCTTTAGATCTTCACATTCCTTCAAGATCATGCTCGCTTGATACAAAATCACACTCACTTGGTACTCTATTCCAACACCAAGTGCCCTATCACAATTTGACCAAAGGTTTGACTTTGATGTTGTAGCTATCCTATGAACTCTTGCTTGTGTCTAATAGGTGAAAATCTATGTAGGCATGATTTGGAAACTATCCATGTGCTTGGTCTGATTTTTCCTCCACGAGATTTGTTTAGACTTTGGACTCAACTACAAAATATTAATAAGGTTATAGAGCGTATTTAATTCTATAACTCATTCAAAATAATCCAAATTTATAAAGAAAAACTTATAGAATTGAGAGAATACTAGAATTTTACCTTATTGCATTTTATGTAGCTCTGATGGCTATTTATTTCAAAATAATAGTGTAGTGATGTAAGGATGAGTGGTTGATAAGGGAAAATGAGTGAAAAGTGAAGTAACAAATAGTAAAAAGGGATGAAATTTTTGTGGCCCAGCACATGCATGGTTCTTTCCAACATTTTTTGGACCTTGAATTGGATCTTCCATTCAAGAAGTTCTCTACATGTTCTAGTAAATGTTGGTCCTAATGTATTGTCAACGTGTAGAGGGAAAACCTAGGTTTTGATTGAATTAGCCAAGAGAGCCCCTCAAACATGGGCCCTTTCAACATCACCCATGAGTAGGTAAAGTCTCATTTGAGGCATCTATGAGGGACCACAAGAACTTTATAGTCCTGTAATGGTGAAGGAGATAAAAATTCTACAGTTGTCATCAATCCTTATTCAAAAATTAGTTATTTAGTGTAGAAAATTTAATTGTATCCCTATTCTACACAATAAATCCATTATATTCACTACATCATTAAAGAACACAAGTATCTATTTATAAGCACATGAACTCACATATAGGTGTTCCTATCTCTCTCTATGTATGTCTATCTATTACATCATGACTTTATCTATTTATAGATTTACATTATCGCACAAAGCTGACACACAAACTATTACTATGGGAAATAAATATAACCATGGGAAAAGACCCATAACCTAATCCTAACAACTTTCCTTATTTCCCACATTCCACATACTAAATCTTACCTATATTCCTTGGACAATATCCTTCTGCGCGGTGCTCCTTTTCACAATTCCAAAGATCACTCCTCAAAACTGCTCTAATGAGCCTCTAACACTCACCTACGGCTTGTCCCGAGCTACTCAGTCAACTTGTCGAGCTACTATGGCCATTGTTTCCTTTTCCTCTGCAATGAGTGCCTCCAATCCTTGGTTCATTGTAGTGACCTTTATCTAGATGTCCTTTGTTTTCCCATGGATTTGATCTACTAGCTTAGTTGTCACAGGGGTCTTTAATGCCTCTTCCTATGAGATATCAATTTTTTATGATAAATATTGGTACTTGATTCTCATATTATTTAGTTGTCTTACTAGCTTCATTTTTTCTTTCATGGCATCCGAAAACTCATTAGCTTGTAAGGTGATTAACATATCCTCTATTTTATGATCTTTTTCCTTTGAAGTTTGGATTTTCTATACTATGTCATTAAGTTTTGCAATTCCCATCAATATTTTTTATATTTGTAACTATTTATCATTCAATTTTGGCACTCTATAATCCAATTTTTTTAGTTTCTCTATAGACATTATGAGTTTTTAATCCTTTTCTCAGTGCTCCTACTATTTTGGTGAAGTGGTTGGTGTTGACCCATCTCAACAATAACTAAGTTCGGCAAGCCATTGTGGTGACCTACAACAAATTATCTCCTATTTATGCCAAAAATAAAAATAAATTTGACCTAGTAGCTGGGACCCTCCACGAAAAAATCTATGGGCTATGAGTTAACATTTTCCTTGTGGCTAATAACTAGGAAGTTCCAATGAATTCTTTCTGCATAAGTATATTAATGCAGTGGCACTCAAAGTTGGTGAGCCATCCCTTTGACCACACAAGTATCCAATA
>APFE030138116.1:18262-37784 GCA_000404065.3 Pinus taeda | reverse complement strand
GATATATATATATGGTGATTATGATTGCCTTAGCACATAAAGTATTCATTGGTTTAATTAAAAGGTTTGATTATACATATATTGCTTTGGTTTGAAATCATTGTGATGCATGTGAGGTACATATATAACTTGAATATTAAGGTTTATAAAGGATAGTGTTTGAATAATGGTTGAAGAATTGTGTCGGGTATAATATTAAACCTTTTTCACACCTGGTAATCAACCATGACAAAGGGACGCCCCTGGAGTTACTCTTTAAGATCTTTTCAGACTCTCTAAAGATGAAAAGACCACTGAGTTTACCTGTCTAGACTCGTTAAAACTAATCAGATGGGGAAAAATTGGACAACAAAGTGACTCAATATCTATATTCAAAAGCATTTTTTGGCACTAGTCATTCCCTTGAACATGGCACTCCCTCAGCAAACCACTTTTGTCAGCCTCTTAGATGAACCTTACCATCCTAAGATTTTAGCCTATATACTCTGATGTTCCTGCATCCCTGTATCCTAAAAATCTTTGTGTTCATGAGTTTATGCTTCCTGGTAAACCTTTGTGTTGTGCCTTCTATTTTTCAAGGGATCCAGCTATCCTCTACTTCCTGTATCAACTGTCGATCATATACTTCTGTCACGCCCTTTGTCTGTTTGACCCTTTGCTCAAAATTTATCTTGTCCCATTTCATGTCGACTAATGTAGGACACCTTATTGCCTACCTTTCGATAAGTATCTTCCTGTTGACTTCAACACTCTATCTAGGAAGCAGATACAGAAACATATCAGTACCCTGGAACTTGTAGTCATTAGTGGTAGGTTACCTTGTATTTTACTGGGGGTTTTCATCATTCGCTCCCAGTTCTTATTCTACGAGTGTTCGAAGACAACATCGTTCTTCAAACTTGCTAGATTGTACTGTGCATCTTGGAGACCATCATCATTATTGGTGGCCATCCTCATGTATGTTAAAAGTTTTCGTTATTGACTGGTAATCAAACGATTTCTCACATGTTAGACATCATCTCCTTTATTCACATGTGCAGAAATATGTTGCTCAGATAAAGCAGTGACCAAGACTTTGGGTAGAGGCTTGCATCACTCAGCGTTGTTTCCTCTCCCAAGCTGTGTATATTGTTTTAAGAGACAACTCGTTAGGATGATCATATTATGACATAGTTCCACATTGTGCTTATGTGTGGACAATATCATCATACCTCTTTTGAGAAATCACTCTGACATAGCTACTGAGCATGGGAATGCCCGACTCAGGACATGATTCTATATTTTTGACATATGTGGTTTGTTTTAGGTTTCCCATGGTCATAAAGCTTCGATCCTCTCTCTCTTTTTCCAAACAAAATTTATAAAGTGTTTCAGCCATCGTCTTCATCTCTAACCTCACACTTTAGCGGGAATCTGCTATACAGGAAAATGACCTCCTCATCAACTCATAGGAGAAACACAGTTTGGTTAAAGACATGACCTAATTCATAGGCCTATTTTCCAAGGTAACACTCCCTAGAAATAGGAAATAAGAGTTATAACGCTCTACATACATGAGCCAAGGGCGTTAGTGTTACACAAAATTTTGTCACTGTCCCTATACTCACCATTCCTTGATCCTGGAGGACCTCTACAGTGAACCCTACATGCTTTCCCTCCATGAAGAAACTCCCATTGTGTCCCTCTTCATGAACAAAACAATTCCCTTTTGCACCATTTCCCCAAAATATTATGTTTTTCTCAGTTTACAAGATCGACACTAATGGCCCTTGTCCTTCTCGCGCCAATATGCAGGGATTAACACTGTCCCTAGCACCGATCGGAGCGATTGAGATTTGTTCCAGTCGTGCCGGTCCTCTTATGGAAATTTTTTTAAATAAAGAATCAAAGCTTCCAACTCTAAAAGCTTCATAACGGAAGTCTGGTAAATGGTTTGGCCGGATGGGGTCGAGGATGTCAATTTGGGCTCCTTTCTCCTATAATGATGGAACTGCCTCAAGAGATAAGACCTTCTCCCATGAGAAGAGGATCCATCTCCCATCCATTCATGCTATATAAACATCCCTTTTTCCCAAGCACAAGCTAGTGTTAATGTTGGTGTGCTAGTGTTAATTAAGTTTGGAGTAAATAACAAGCTATTCATAGTTGTATATCTCTAGTTTTTTTTTTTTTTTTCTATATAATACTACCTAAGCACCCACGAGGGATTTGAACTGGTGACCTATGGCAAGGAGTGCCTTAACAATGCACCCATTCACCATCAATCCAAAGCCCCGTGGACGTTGTATATCTCTAGTTGTGTGAGGGAGAAGTGTGAATTTGATTTAGTGTGAAGCCTAAAGGGAAGAGCCTTAAAACTATCATTTTTGAGGCCAACATGGAATGCTAGCAGAAGTGTGTGGGACCGTGGTTTTCTCATAGGAGAAAAACAACATCAAGACAATGGTTGTAATCTCTTCTTGATTCAATATATATGCAACTATTGATTGATTTCCTACATGATGTTTCATCCTACATGTTCATGGTTTAATGTTTCTTGACTTGTTAAATAGGTTGAATTACAATTTGTCTATTATCACGGTTATTGTTTTTTGTTGTTTACTTGTTTCAGGTGTTTGAAGAGAGAAATGAGAGATAGCTAGAGTGAGCAAGCAAGGACATCATCAAATAGGATAAGCGTACTAAGAGGTAGGCCCTCTTAATTGGTTCTAACCTAAGGAAATCTTCCATAGAATGTATAAGTTGTGGCTAGACCCATTATTGGGCTAGAGGAATTGTTTGTGTCCGCACTCATAATTTTACTTCACCACAAATTGGTGACCATACTGGGCAGCCAATCCTTCTGTTTGTCTTATTTGAGATTTCATGATTTTGTTTGAACTTTTGTAGTTCCATTTTTCCCTTTGGTTCTGTTTCTTTCCCTTTGCTTACTGGTCTGAGTTTGAAATTCATAGTAGCAAATCTGGTCCCAACTTTAATTTTTATTTTATTTTTTTCTTGGATCCCTCACTTAGCGTGCATTGATCAACACGATATGCTAAGAAACAGTCACACTGACCTCCCTTTGGTGCTTGTTGTCAATGACGCAGTCGCATCGATGCCTGTAAGTGAAGATTAGGGTTTCTCCCCAATCTTGGCCAGTGTTTTTTTATCTCATGATTTCGACCCCGTAAGCCTTTTAGACCATTTTCACCCTATCTGGAAAGCTTCTTTTAATTTGGTTTTGTTTGCTTGTTGATTTTTCATCTTTTCGCTTGATTTCTTGGGTCATTGGGTGGTTAGTGGCACTAGGTCATCTAGATTTTCATCCATTTAGCTGATTGTGAACTCAGTGAGTCAAGTTGTTGGTGCATTTACTCCTTTCATTTTGTTTGCGGTCCTATTTTGGCTTTGATCTCCATTAGACAAGTTTGAAGAGTTCTTGTTTGCTTGTCTAAACATTTCTTTTCCGGCATGGATCACATTTCTTGTCTTGTTTTTGGTAAAGTCTATCCTTCATTAGTATGAACGAGTCCCTCTTTTCGTGTTTTCATTTGCTTGAAGAGCTAATTCTCTTGAAAACTTTTTCATTGAAGTGTTGTGTGTGAAAAATTCATTTCGCCGTTTCATTAAAAAGTATGAAATTCTAGTTTGTTGCATCAGTATGCGACAGTATCCAGCATCATTAAAAACTAGGATTTCATTGGCATTTGAAACGAAAAAGAACTCTTTTTGCTTTTAGAAGGACTATTAGAAATGTACTTGTCAGGAAATTAGGAATTGGAATGCATTTTTCATTAGTTTATTTTCTCAAAAAGTGAAGTAGTGAAATATCATTTTGCTTTTAGTTGCTTGGTTGTTTGCATTTGATTGTGTGTTTCCCACCCTCTCTAGTGTAGACAATTCATCGAATTAAAAGGGTCTTGTATCATTTAGTTGCATTTAGCGTTTTCCGAGTCACATCGCTAAGGCCTGAAAACTGAGACATAACTCAAGATAAACTTTAAAATGAACTCAATTAACCTAAGGTGCATTTGAAATCTAACGATCATATCTAGAAGGTCTAGGCTAGAGACATGTTCTGACGTCTTTAAACCTAGCAGCTGTCATTAGCTTCGACATTAGACATCACTAGTACGCATTTGTGCTCCCCGTACCGTCAAGTATATAACGGGAGACCCCTCTAGGCTGCAATCCTTTATCCATAGGAAGTCAAGGCAGTCGCCTTGCAAATGTGATACACCGAACACAACATTCGAGGAGATTTCCTGCCCGTGCTTCTCGGTTTGCCAAGAGGTATTCTACAGTTCACTGTTGCTTGGTAATCCTTTTTACCTAGATCATCTAGAGCAGTCATTTGATCTTTTTGACTCATTAAACTTAAAATATCATTCGAGCACTTTTCCTTTCAAGCTCGTTTCAAATCGAAAGCGATAGATTCATCTTTTTTGACTCTTAAAACATGAAACAGCACCAGTCTATTTATGCATCTTAATAAATTGATTGTCCGTGATTTGATAACATCCTGTTATTCTTTTCTAGACCAAATCATGAGTTTTCCTTAAAGAAATTTTAAATCCTTGAAGTTTATCTCTCTCTTTTCCTGTTAACTAAGACAAGGTCATCATGGTTGAACCATCTGGTTCACCTAGTTCCTCTTCCTCTCCTCCATCTGAAAGATTGCCTGAGGAGCCATTTCTTGAATTGCCAGAGTCACTCGAGGACCAAGGTGTTGAACTTGGAATAGTTCTGAGCATTCAACCTTTGTCATCTCGTCCTCCGCCTGCTTCAAATACTAGGTCACATGCTGATCTTGGCCTAGAATCTCCGAACAATCTCATTCAAACTCCTGAGAATTCGCTGACCACTGACGATCAACTTGGACTGGTTCTCTATCCTCCAAATCCTTTGTTTGACCCTGTTGTGATATCACCGCAACATCCGTACAGTCTATCCAATCAGCTGGGTGTTCCTTTGGAATTATCCTCTCGTACTTCTTCGGTCGTTTGTCGTCATTTGTTCCCAGATATGGAACCCGAAGGTGATGCTCTAGTCACCTCTCCAGATGAGTTAGAAGTTTCTACTCCACACACTGTCGAGGAGGAAGAAGATCATTTTCCTCCTGAAGGGTTCTCCTATATAGGGAGCATTCCCATCAGTGTCCCACCTAATTATGTGTCTTTGGCACAGTTGGTTTCAAGTACACCTAGTGCCTCATCACTTTACCATAACCCTATTTGGATGTCAGGCGTCATGCCTACTACATGTCCATTCATTGTGAACTCGACCTCCCAATAGGTCGTTACCTTAGTCCCAATGCAACCCACCATTCTGAACCCTCTTGTATCTTTCGTCCCAGTCACCCGTCCGGTTCAACCGGTAATCTCGAGTAATGTCTCTGTTAGTTCCTCCATCCCTCTGGTCAGTGGCCAAGTTGTGCCACCGCCTAGGGGGCAGAACCTAAATGTTTCTATGGTGTCAAGCACCACTAATGTGAGTGGCTCACAGGCTCACATGGTTTGTATGAACCAGCCTTCTTTTGGCGTTATTTAAAACCCTGTTGATCCTCCTAGATCTAACAATTTCCAGTACCAACAGGTTGAAAATCCCATTGCTTTTTCTGGATCAAACAATGTCCAGTATCAGCAACCTTATGAGGCTCAAGTCTAACACCAAACTCCTTACGTTCCATATGGTTCTCAAGGAATGGTTAGTTAGCCTTACATCCTTTATTCTGGGCAATACATTAAGCCTAGCTCATCAACTTTTCAGGGTGGCTATGGCCAGATTCAGTTCAGAAATTTTCCAGGCACTGTTTAAGTACCCTTGCAACAGCAAGGGCAACCTCTACAACAACAAGGGCAACCTTTGTTACCGCAAGGGCAACCTTTGTTGCAGCAAGGGCTATCTGCGCAACAACAAGGGTAAATGATCCCACAACAAGGTCAACTACAACAACTGCAGGGGCAACCCTTGCAATAGTTGTAGCAAACTATGCCGAAGCAAATGCACTATACTCCACAAACCTCCCAGCCCATGTCCTCACAGGGCCAACCTCTACAGCCTCAGAGACAAATTTTGTAGCCACAAGACCAACCCTTGTAGCAGCAAAACAAACCCAGGCAGAAGCAACCCTTGTATACATATCAATAGGGTCAACCCTTGCAAGGGAAAGGCCAGGGTCAATTCCTACAGTAGCAGGCCCAAAATCCTAATTTCTTAGGTCAACAGGTCCAAAATCCTTTTAACCAAAGCAGGCCCAAAAACCTAATGTCCTAGGTCAATAAGTACAAAATCCTTTTGATCAAGCGTAGTAGGTATAGAATCCCTATGTTCAAGGGAAACAAGTGTATACTCCTTATGCTCAAGGAAACCAGTTCCAAAATCCTCTTGTTCATGGGCAACAGGTTCACCACCCGTATGTTTAGGGACAACAGGTACCATACCCATATGTCCAAGGTCAATCGGCTCAACAGCCTCTTAACCCATATGTTGCTTATCAACAACCTATGACTGGATAGTTCCAAGGTATTCAAGGTCAAAATCCTCCCTATGGCTAAGGTAACCCACAATGAGGGCAACATCAAATGCCATATGGCCAAAATCCCCTACTGTGGTGAAAAAATCCTTACTAGCAGGGATGGGCTCCTTCGCTCAGACCCGCTTACCGACCTCCAATACCTTCCAATACTCAATTTCCATTCTTGGCCACACTAGAGTTGCCAAATGTGTCTCGGATTGCCAGATGTGTCTTCCTTACAAATGATCATGCCATAGTACCCAGAACCTATCATCCGCAGCATGGGCTATTTATGACCCTAACAGTGAGTTGATTGATCTTCAAGGTATATGTTTAGGTTATACAACTAGCAACATTGCTGAATACAATGTGATCATCGAACTACTTTTAGAAGCCATTGCTCTTGACATTCAAGAGTTGGTTGTCAACCTAGATTCACAACTTGTTGTCCTTCAACTCAACGGGAAATATTCCATCAGAAACCCTCAAATATTGAGAATGTATCTTCGTATTCGTCTACTGGAAAGGCATTTTGATTACATTACATATCATCATATTCCTAGATGCATGAACACATTGACAGATGCATTAGCTAATTATGTGTTGGATAGACATTTAAAAAACATGTGAATAGATAAAACAAATCAATTATACCATCGTAAGCAAGAAAAACAACATATATATATATGGTGATAATGTTTGATACATCAAAGCCCCAAAAAATAATATGTGTGTCCAAAATAACATCGGCGGCTTGCAGGCCTCATATATCCATGGCGCGTAGGCCTCAAAAAATGTAAATGTTGTACCTAGGAACTACTCAGCATGGTGATCATGGTAGCATGACACGGCTCATGCAACACGAGTCAGCAATCAGCGGATCCAATCCAATACTCCCACCGTGTGTCTCTGGTACTGGCAAGGAATATCTCCCACCCAAGCATACTCTGGGATACCACGAGTCAACCCCTCAAGGTTCCTTGTAATCTCCTCCTCATTGTCACTCCTCTCTTGACAAGGAGCGACAACATCAATTGGGTGGGTGACGCACCTAGCTATTGGGGACATCCCATTAGGGCGCTCTTGTCCAATTTCTGCATTAACAAAGCAAAATGTTATAAAAACATATATATGAAAAACAATTAAAAAAACACAAAATTAAAAATTGATTTTTTACCTTCATCATCAAAATCCTCCTCATCTGGCAGCGGCATGTCCGGATCTCCAACGAAAGTTGGTGCCACTATATGGCTAGTCCTCCACAACGATCTTTTATTGTCGTACCCATGAAAAGAAGGAAGGCTTGTATGACATGCGTTGGCCCCTAGTGATCTTGGGCATCAAATGACTCCAGTGGGCCATCTGCGGGTTGCATGGCATGGGAGGATCTACCTCAGTCAACTGGTATTAGAAAAATGGCACCCATTCTAAGAAAAAGGTCACTAGTATAGGTCTAAAGCAAAATTGCTTCAGATTCCCCACCTTAGCTTTGGTCAGTTGGTGTTTTATGTTGATATTCATGGCCTCTACACAGTTGAAGATCATCGATGTAGTGCAGTCGATGGCATATAGGAATTTCGACTTGTTAGTATCATACACTGCTTGGGACCCCACCACTTTGTTGATAGTCAATAGTAACACTCTCAGTGTCAAATCCTAAACGGTGGAAATCTCAATCTTGCCACTCTTGGATTTGAGTGCTTCAGGGCAATGTTTGGTAAGAAACATGGATATGCTTGCCCCAATCGGTCATGACCCATATAAGTTGACTGGTTCCCCTCTTCGAGACAATGTTGTCATGAAATATTTGTCTGAAGTTTCTAACTCCAACTCTTGGTCACTAATGATGAATATCTCCCAATTTATGTCCTAGAGACTAATCAGGTATCGAAGCAACTCAGGTTGGGCCGACATCCCTAGTGTGAGAAAGAATTTGAGGAGCCCATAGGCCCTCAAAGCTTCTAGGAAATTTGGATCATTCAGTGCCTGGGTGTCCACATCCTCGTGCTCCCGTTCTTTCCAGTCTACCATTTTCAGTGATTGTTTCCTGCAAAAACCATAGATTTAAGTCAATAATAATTTTTGACCCATCAATTTCAAATTTCAATGATGGTTCTAAGGGGAAATAGGTTTTTTCCCTATTCACGACACTGACATGATAGGCCATGTTAATTACCCTCGGCCGACGTGATTCTGTGCCCGCAAGTCGTGCCGATCGAGGGCTATTTTTTTATAATAAATCCTCCCTCAAAAATCCCAAAAATGGTTAAAAAGAGGAATAAATGGTATGAAAATGAAGCTTAGGGCTTTGGATCTTACCTGTAACTAGCATCTGATGAATGACCTCCCAGATCTTCCGCAATCTGCTTTGGAACAATTAGGGCAAAAGTGAGTAAAAAGTCTTTCACAACAAGGTAAAATAGTAAATGGTAAAAAATATTTACTTTTCCTCCTTTTTATTCAATTTTCATGAAATATTAGGCTTTGGTAAATATTTTGACCTATTTTTCCTCAAGAATTGGATAATGCACTTTACCTTTTTTGTGTAGCAACAGGTGATCGATGTTCGACGATGATGTTGAGGCACATTTCAACGCTTTTCTTGACTCGTAAAACTCATATGAAAAGATTGTCGATTATTTTTTCCCTTTTTGACTCGTAAAAGAGGATAAAATGGGGGGTTTTATTTCAAGCTCTTTTCTGACCCTTTAAAAGTGAAAAAATAGTCGAGACCTTGTCGTTTCGAACTCGTTAACGGATGCGAAACATCGTGCACCCAGTATAAGTTTACCCCTTTTTCAGGTTGGGATGCACTATTTACAAAAAAGGTACTCCTTGTCTGAAATGGTCAAGAAGTTTTCTCAAGTATCGTTTTCTACCTTTTCGGGCTCGAGAGACACAAATGTATGAAAAGGGACCATGTGGAGTTTTCTTTTCCATGTCTTTTTCAAACTCTCTAAACATGAAAAAGCTACTGAGTTACACCTTTGTTGGACTCGTTAAAATATTAAATGACATCGGATTCAATGCTTTAGGGGGCATTTGTTACACAACATTTTGTCACTATCCATGTACTCCCCGTTCCTTGATCCTGGAAGACCTCTACAGTGAACCATATATTCTTTCCCTTCATGAAGAAACTCCCATTATGTCCCTCTTCATGAACACAACAATTCCATTTTGCACCATTTCCCCAAAATATTCTGTTTTTCTGAGTTTACAAGACCAGCGCTAATGGCCTTTGTCCTCCTCATGCTAATATGCAAGGATTAACATTGTCCCTAGCGTCAACTGAGCTTTGTTCCAGTTGCACCAATCCTCTTATGGAAAGTTTTTTTAAATAAAGAATCGAAGCTTCCAACTCTAGAAGCTTCGTAACGAAAGTCTGGTAAATGGTTTGGTCGGATGGGGTTGAGGATGTCAGCTTGGGCTCCTTTCCCCTATAATGATACAACTGGCTCAAGATATAAGACATTCTCCCATGAGAAGAGAATCCATCTCCCATCCATTCATGTTATATAAACCTTCATTTTTCCCAAGCACACACTAGTGTTAGTGTTGGTGTGCTAGTGCTAATTAAGTTTGGAGTAAACAACAAGCTATTCATAGTTGTAGCTCTCTAGTTGTGTGAGGGAGAAGTATGAATTTGGTTTAGTGTGAAGCCTAAAGGAAAGAGCCTTAAAACTATCATTGTTGAGGCCATCATGGAATGCTAGCAGAAGTGTGTGGGAACCTGGTTTTGATGGAGGAGAACAAAAACGTAAAGGCAATGGTTGTAATCTCTTCTTGATTCAATATATATGCAACTATCGATTGATTTCCCACATGATGTGTCATCTTACATGTTCATGGTTTAATGTTTCTTGACTTTTTAAATAGGTTGAATTACAATTTGTCTATTATCACGGTTGTTGTTTACTGTTGTTTACTTGTTTCACGTGTTCGAAGAAGGAAACTAGAGATAGTTGGAGTGAGCAAGAAAGGATATCATCAAGCGTGATAAGCGTACTAAGAGGTAGGCCCTCTTAAATGGTTCTAACCTAAGGAAATCTTCCATAGAATTTATAAGTTGTGGCCAGACCCATTATCAGGCTAGAGGAAAAAAATTTGTCCGCAGTGATAATTTTAATTCACCACGGTTAGTCCCTCAGGTAACTCACTATTTTTCCTAAAGGACAATGTTACCCAAGTTTTGTCAAATTCCGTAGGTCAAAGAGTGGTTGACTAACTGACACTCCACTTTTCACTCAAATGTTAGCCCAAAAAGAAGGAAACATCTACCTCTAACCTAACTAAGGATATTGTTATTCCTAACGGGGTCTCATGAAAAGGGAAAGAGAAATAAAGTGAGGAAACATCCTAGCTTTTGCCTCAATGGAACTCATGAGACAATTGGTAAGGATAATCCTCTCATAATATATATATTGGAGGTCTGGGCATTGTGATAGAGGTCGAATGTTTGTCAAATGATTGTCGAATATTTGTATGAGATATAGTTGTTATGCTACCAAGAGGTTGAGAGAGAGAGAAAGAGAGAGAGAGGAGCTTGAGGACTAGAGGAAGATTTATCTAGCCAAGATGGTTGTAATCATTCTTCTTCAATCTAATAATATAGATATGATGTTGTGTTGCCTACTTTATGGTGTTGATGCAGTGTTTATATACATGTTGATTGAATACCATAGTTTATAATTAGCCTAGATGCATGTTGTCTTATATATTTACGTATGAATTCCTTAATTATAAGAGTTTATATGTGTTAGGATTACTCTCCATATTATTTATGTGCAGGTGTTTATCTAGGAGCTAGCAGAAGGGTCTTCCACTTTGCTACATTGTGTTCTCTAGCAGGGTTGCACCAAGGAATGAGGTATTCTCTCTTCTTCACTTTGATTATTATGCATTGATGTGGATATATGTATTCTTCTTTGTGACAACTGTATTTAATCTGAAATGGTCTACCTTGGATACTAGGAACATCCTTGAGGGTATTCTAGCCATAACCACCCGTGCATTAATCCCTATAGAACTTCACTTTCCCCTCAAATACATTTTCCTATAGGGTCCTACCTTTTGGACTTTGTAACACACCTAGAACCATCTAATGGGCAGTGTTAGGAATATTTACTAATATGGTCAATGAATGTTTAGAAATCTTGATGGATTACTTTACACCCTATGGGAATGAGTTTGATGAAGCATTGGATAGCCTTGAAAAGGTACTTGAGCATTGCATACAAACCCACTTCTATCTTAGTACTGAGAAGTGACACGTGATGATGATTGAACATATTATTATAACTCACTATCTCTTTTTTGTAGGTATACAGGTTGATCTGGAAAAAGTTGAGATAATTCTGAGAATTCCCACTCCTAAGACTCATAAGGAGGTAGATAGATTTTTGGTGTAGGTAGGTTATTATAGACGATTTATAGATTTTTTTTCCAAAATTGCATTCCCATTTTTTTCCATGTTAACAAAGGATAAATATTTTGCATGGACTAACAAGTGTAATAATGCTTTTGCATAACTGAAGAGATGTGTGACAACAACTCCCATTTTATAAGGACCTAATTGGAGTTTGTCATTTCACATATCAACTTATGCTTCTGATACAACCATTGGTGGTGTGTTGGGATAGTAGTAGGAGAATAAACCTTACACCATCTACTATATCATCAATAACTGGACCCCTGCAGAGTTAAATTATATAGTGACATAAAAAGATTTTCTTGTTGTTATTCATGTTATCAAAAAATTCAAGCATTACATTACTGGTTACTAAAATTTTGTGCATACTGAACACTCTTCTATCTAATTTTAGATAAATAAGATAGTTACTAACTCTAGGGTTACTAGGTGGTTGTTGCTACTTCAAGAATTTGATGTTACTATTGTTGATAAAGCTGGGAAGGATAATATTGTTAGAAATTTTCTTTCTAGATTGACTAATGTTATTGATGATTTGCGTATTGAAGACTATTTTCTAGATGAGTATATTTTTGTAGTATCCACTTATTCACCTTGGTATGCATACATTTCCAATTACCTTACTATAGGAAAGCTTCCCCATCACCTTTCTCCCAGGTAAAAGAGAAAAAATAATTAGTAAGGTGCCCGATATTTTTTCTTGGATGGTTACCTCTTCCACATTTCTTTTGATCAATAGATTAGAAGGTCTATGAGGGAAGATGGTATTCATGACATTCCTAAAGATTTTCATGATGGGCCTTGTGGAGGGCATTTTGAAGATAGGAGAATGGGTCATAAGGTGCTTTATATGGGTTATTTTTGGCCTACCATGTTCTGAGTTGCAAGGAAATATGTGCAAGCATGTGACAGTTGTTAAAGGATGGGTCAACCTACTCAATTAGATGAAAAGTTATTGCAAACTTAGTTGGTTATGGAATCATTTAAGATATTGGCTTTAGATTTTGTGGGACTAATTAATCCCCCATCTCAGCAGAAGATTGATATTTTGGTATGCATGGACTATGTCACCAAGTGGGTGGAGGTAAGAGCACTTAATAGTGAAGCTAAATGTGTTGTTTCGGAATTTTTATTTGAATAAATTTTTGCTCGGTATGGAGTTCCAAAGGAGAGAGTTATAGATTGAGGAGCATAGTGTTTCTCGGTTCATATAGGACCCAATCAAAAGGTATAAAATTCATCACCAAGTCACTTCACCTTACCATCCAAAGGTGAATAGGCAAGTGGAAAGTACCAATAATGTGCTTGAAGTTATCCTCACAAAGACTGTGGTAGGCCACCAGAGTGACATGGTTGAGAGACTTCTAGAAGTGTTATGGGCTTATAAAACTACATGAAGGAAAACTACAATATTGTCTCCATATGAGTTTGTATTTGGTAAGAGCCTTACTTTTCCCATTGAATTGGAGATTAAGACATAATCACTACTTTGGAAGTGAATTTAGACTTGACTACATCTCTTAAACATAGATTGGAATAGCTTAGTGAATTAGATGAAAAGTGCTTGGTTGCTACGCAATTAATAGATATAATCTAGCAACATTGTTATCATTAAAAAATGATCAGTTAGCCATTTCTAGCTAGGAGGATGAAATACACCATGTAGGATTAATTTTACCATAGTAAAATCACTTTCACTATGGAAAATGATTTACTAAACCAATTTTGTTAAATTATTTTCTGATTTAAATATAAAAAACTATGAGAATAATTAGATAAATCATTATTTATTTAATTTTCTCTAGGAATAATTATTAAATCTTTGTTTAAATAATTATTCCTTGTCATATTTGACTAAATCCCCTAGGAATAATTAAATAAATCCCTATTTATTTATTATTCCTTATTTCCATTATTATAATAATTGTTAAACCATTATTTAATAATTACTTCAATTTCAAACCATTCTTCATCCTCTCAAAATAGTTAATAAATTATTTTATTTGTTAATTATATATAAATAAATATATTTAACCATTTTAAATATCTTTTCCCTCTCCAATAAATATAATAAAGTATTCCAAGTGGTTAGATCTTGATTTGGTCAATATTATTTTATTATTCTCCATTTTCGAGATTAACTCAATACTTTCTTATAAATAGGAAGGTTTTCCATTCATTCTTCACCATTATCGTCTTTTCTCTTTTCAGCTCCCATTTTAGGTCTCCATATTTTGTCTGGGTTTTTCACATATTGAGAGATAAGATCGTCTGCTGAAGCATCAAGGACATCAAAGGACCCATCCCACAGAAGGGGATTTTTAGACCCTTTTTGTAGATATCCTTCACCAGGTGTTTTTAATAAATAATTTATTAATTAAAGTCTTTCCATTTGGGTTATTGCATTAGATATCTTTACTGTTGTTTGTTATTCTCAATTGTATATATATATTTTTTGTAGGTTTTTCTATTTTTATTATAGATCTAAATCGTAAGCGACCATCAACTTGTTGTTAGGGTCACTTGTCACCGAATGACTTAAGTGAAGTGTTTTTGGTAGACCTTCCAAGAAATCTCACACTAACAAATGGTGACTCCACTCGTGTAATAACAAAGTTCTTGGGTGACTAAAGTTTCAGTAAATTTCAAGAGACAATGAAATCTACGCGAGATATGTTGACCGAGAGTCCTGGGAGAAAAACACAAGTTTTAGCCCCATATCTACGTTCTAGAGCACAATATTTGGCCCAAAACTGTGTTTTCCACTGTTCGAGGTCAATGCCTACGTTTTGGTATTTTTCCGAAATTTTTTCATAATTTTTTCAGAATTGCCAAGAGTGTTGTCTGCAAACTGGGTTGGGTACTTCACCTCTTTTTTTAGTCTCCCCTAGGCCTAGATACACTTATTTTTTCTCTTCGAGGAAGGAAAAAGGATCCTAGGGTTAGAGTACACCTCCACATTCTTAGGAAAATATTTGGTGAGTGATGAGTCTAGGGTGTCATCATTTTCAGCCACTGATTTTCAAAGCCTGATCCATTACTTTTCAACACTTTTGGATAGGTTTCTTTCACCCATTCTCCCTTTAGAGTTTGGGTTTCCTTTCCCCCCCTTTGGATCCCCTTGAGCATCCTAGGTTTTAGAGCTTCACTCATATCCTTTGCAACATTTTTCACCTTCGATTTTTGTTGTTTGTTTGCACCATTTACAACAAGTTAGTGCCTCTAGATCTCAGTCCCTTGACATTAGATCATTTAGGCCTTTTTATGTGTCTTCGAGTAAATTGTTTTCCCTCCCTTGCTTGGTTTCTTGGTACCCCTTGTGGGTGGGGTTTTGTGTGCTTGATTGGTTGTTTATTTTCTATCCTTTTTAGATTTATTTACAGTATTTTAGCACTTTATTTTTAGCAACACATGGTAGAGTAAAACATGCTCAGTTAACTCATCCACTTGACATATTATTTTCACACACTCACACCCTAAGAAAATGTGAGCTTGGTTAACACTTCCAAGCCAAGACTTGAAACACTACACCTTAATAAATCAACACACATAGATTAATCCCACTTGGGCACTAGGGCCAAACAGTGTTTGTAGTGTAGGTGTAGGATCGGTGGGATAGGCTTCGAATAACACCCATCGATCGCTTTCATTGAGACATATAAGTTGAAATATTAGGGAGATTAAGATTCTTCACCATCCCACAGTTGAAAGTTAGAGTGCCTCAGAAACCTGGTTTAGAGGGGGTTAGGCTAGGTCATCATGTGAGCGATTCTCCTTATGGCTACCCAACCTGTGGTAGGGAATCTTGTGCATTGGATGACTACCAAGAAGCTCAAGACTTCTCCACCCACGTGGGACGAAGGTAACCATAGTGACCAATCTTAGGAAAACACCCTATAGGACTGGCTATGGGAAACAGTTGGTTCTCTACCCCACCTTTCTCTGGACAACGTTTCTTGCGGGGATTAGATTTTGTCAAGAAAGAAGTTATTTGGAAGGCCATTTGAAACACTAGATCTAGTATTGTTTGAGGATTTAGATCACATATAGGCAAGAGGTATTTTTCTTTGATAAGACGTGTTTTCCTGTATTAGAGTAATATCATTAATATAGTTAGTTTACACTTGGCCTTACTTCACTAGGTGTTTCCTCGCTATTTGTTGCTCCTTTTATTCCTATCATCACCCTTTAGTTCTTAGATCATTATTGCCTTGACATCATTTCACCCCTGGACTTTATTTGCGTAGACTTCGAGGTCTTCACCCTTAGTTCCCATTAGGATATATTACTCCTTGCCATCGAGTTAGAGTTCATCCTCCCAATCCTTCATTGAGTCAGATTTCTTATTCTGATTCTACTGATTCATTTAGTTCCTCCTTTGGTTTTGCATATTATTAACCTCGTATAGCCACCATGTTAGGCACCAACGTGGGTGCCGGAAACTAGGGTGGTAACCCAGGTACCAACCAGGGTACCCCACCAACAGAACCCCCACTGGTGTGGTCACTCCTACTCCATTGCTTACTTTTATGTCTGGTTTGAGTCTCTCCGATTTCAGCTAGCTTATCAATGATCCTCTTCTCCACGATCCAACTTAGCTTGTTATGCCAAATAAACTACCTTCAGACATCCCAAAGTTTGAATCTAATCTTGGAGAAGATCTCTCTAATCATGTTTGTTCATTCCACATGTGGTATTCATCAAATTCCATTACTGAAGACTCCATTCATCTTCATTTGTTCCAACACACACTCACTAGAGTTGTTGCTAAGTGGTATGTCAATAAACCTAGAGACACTCATTCCACTTTTGCAACTCTTGTTAAATATTTTCTTTCCTATTTCTAATTACATCTCCATTATGACATTAATACTAAACTATTACTTCTTTTCGTTAAACTTCTTCCACCCACATTTTGGACCATGTTTAGGAATGGTGTAGAAGGAGGAGTATCTATAGAGCTCTTGAATTCGAAGACCGTGTCTATATGGATTGGTTCCTTAGATCACTTTTGGCCCTCATTTCTAAAGATGTCGCATCACAATTCCCCCAGTTTGAGGAAGATGCACTCCAAGTAGCCTTAAAATGTGATCTTATCTATGTCGAGTCAGATTATGTCTACACTATTGTTGGATTGAGGGGGCTTGGACCCAGGTTTAGAGTTAGTTGTGCTCACCAACAAAATCCTACACTACCAGCCCTTTTGGCAACAACCCGTGTAGCATAGGCTACAGTCTCACCCGAGGCAGTATTAGGGGATGTTAGAACCAGGTTTCTACATCCAAAGGACTATGTGATGTGTTTTAGTTACTCTTAACGCTTTATTTTGACCTTCCAAAACCCTAACCCTTAAAACCCAAAAATTATAGTAACTAACACTTAACAGATTCAATCCACTTTCCTATTGTTACAAACATTCATAACATCATGTAAATAAACATATCTACCCCTTTCGTGCATCTGTTAAGTACTTTTCATGATAGTTGCAGTAAACCGAGCGAACATACAATGATTTCAAAAGTAAATAATAACACAAAGAAACACATATAATTTTCCAAAACAATCTTTATTATGCTTAGATATTCGATTACAGACTCTTCTAACCCTGCGCATATGGCTGCAGTGGCCCACGCACTTAGTTGTAGAATTACCAAGATCTTTGCACACACAACTATAGGAGGCTTCACTTTTCCCAAGTATAGGATAGATAATACAGACCCAAAAGTCGCCTATCTATGCTCTTTGCTATCTTGACTAACTTTTCTATGACCCTTTATGACTCCTTTTATATCTTTCTTTATTATAATACCATGGTGTATGAACCATGGGTGGGTCACAAAACAAATTAATTTATAACAACCTAAGGGGATTTAACCTTCCTACAACCCCTTTGAATCTTATTAACCTGCATGCTCTACTCCTCAAAATGCAGAGACTTTAAAATATTAATTTTTTTTTTACAAAATTTACCCCATGGAACCTTGTCCCAACAGGCCTTGTTGGCTTGAGGGGGCATGACCCAGGTTCATAGTTATGTAACCAAACAAATCCCTACACTACTGGCCCTTTCGGCATCAGCTCGTGGAGCGCAGACTGAAGTCTCACCCAAGGCAATATGGAGGGATGTTGGAACCAAGTTTCCACACCCTTGAGATGTCTGTGGTGTCAATTTAGTCCAACCGTGCCTACCTTTGCACAGGTTTCTTCGTGTATTGATCTAACCTTCAATACCCTTGCAATATGTTATAATCGTCTTTCACGCAACCCTAACCAGAGGCTGAGATGATTTCGTGTTGCTATGGTAGCGAACTACACTATTTCCCCAAACTACACCGCGAATCTTACTTATCTTATTATAGATGTTAGTCAACTTTGCGTAAAAATAGATATTCTATCTCACATTCACTTAATCAACACAATCATATACGTTCACACATCATATAAACAATAGAAGTGCAATTTATAGTCAATATATTCAATGCATAAAACAGGAAATAAATACACAGAATTGGTACGAAACCTCTCTTTATTAATGCTTCCAACTGTTACAGACTCAACTCGCCCTGCGCACTCAACTACAGGGGTCCGTGCAGTCAGCTACAGACTACTAGGCCTCTGCGCACTCAGCTGCAGAGCCTTCTCTTACTCTACGATCCAAACTAAACTTTACACTTCTGTTCTTCCACTATGCTTCTATTCCATGTTAGATTATATTATGATGATGTCTTTTCTGAGCTATCTCATTCTTTTGGGATGAGATAGCTCAGAAATCTTTTGATGCGTTAAAACATGTGTTGACCGCTTCCTATTCCACCATTGGGATGGTATTAGTTCAAGAGGATGAATTCAGAACAGAACATGTGATATATTATCTTAGTCGCATGTTGAATCCCACTGAGTTGAAATATTCACATGTGGAGACATTGGCCTTGGCAGCCGTTCAAGCTGTCCAAAGATTTCGTCATTACATTTTATTACGCAAAACTATAGTCATTTCTGATTGCAACCCCATGATCTACATTTTGACTAAACAATTGCTGGGGGGCAAGTACTCCAAATGGATTGTCATCTTGCAGGAGTTTGATTTGGAATTTGAAAAATCCAAGTCAAAGAAATCTTTAGTTTTCGCGGAACTTATGTGTGACTTTCCCCATGTTGATTCCGAAACTGTGGCAAAAGAGCCCATTGCAGACGAATCCTTGTTTCTGATCAGCACTTTAGATCCATGGTATGGAGATATCATCACTTATCTCCAAACCCAAACCTTTCGGCCCGATCTTTCATGATCCGACCATCAAAAAGTCCGATTCCAATCCCAGCAATTCAAAATTATTGGAGATACTCTTTATCGCCTGGGGGCAGACTCTATTTTTCGACGTTGTTTGACTCATGAGGAAGCCAAAAGGGTCTTAAATGATTGTCACTCTAGAGCGTGTGGCATTCATATGTCAGGGTATGCCACTGCCCAAAAGATATTGCGCGCTGGCTATTTCTGGTCGTCTTTGTTTAAAGACTGTATTACTGCGGTCCGAAAATGCCACAATTGTCAAATTTTTGATCGAAATATGCGCGCTCCACTTGCTCCTCTTCAC
>APFE030138114.1:87313-134910 GCA_000404065.3 Pinus taeda | reverse complement strand
TCTCAAAGGAGAACTTCTCATGTTGGTAGTAGAGAATGAGATGATAGATGTATGAGGTGTATCTGAACACCTTTTCTCTGGACAAGTGTAGAAATTGCTCATGTATCTTGTCTGAGATATATGTGGCATAATCATAACAAACAGGGGCCTTGCCTAGGGAAAACATTGTCATCATCACTAATAGAGTTTCCTCAATAAACTCTAGTGATTTGTACCCCAGAACTGAGCTGATCATGTATGCCAGGTCCAGACCCAGTTGATTTAGGTATCCATCAAAAATAGGAGGGTGCAGCACTGTGTCAGAGTTTGTGATAAAAAATTGATTCAGCTTGATGATCCGTGCCTCTGTCAGTACCTTAGCTCCTTGGTTGATCAGGTCCAGCAGGGACAAAGGAACCAAATCCTTCTAGGTTTTGAACTGGAGCATTTCCCTGATGGCCTCAGGGGTTGTATAGAACACTACTTCACCTTGGGGGTTGAGCACAGCCCTTTGCATGGGGTCATAGCAGACAGCACATAGGTGAATCACGTCAGGGAACTGATTGACCTGAGGTAGCTTGAATATTGGGAGGGAGGACTCCCAAATGCCTAGAATATCTGTTCCATCTCTATGTCTGGCTCTGAGCTCATTTAACAGATGAATGTGGAATGTGCATTTGGATGGGCAGTCCTCTGAGATTTTGTAATCAAGGTCTGCCAAATCTTGCCACTCCAGCTCTCTCTGGGGAGCATTCAGGGGAGTAACATTGAGGGCTATTGATGCCTTAGGAGTATCCATGCTTGCTTGAATGCTTATTGGTAGATAAAGAACATGTTGTCTGAGCAAGGAGGTTTTCCAGAGGAATGCAGGGTTGCAGAAGAGGTTTACAGCAATTGAAATATTGTTTGGCACTCTGTGAAGGCTATTCACCGTGTTTAGCAGACTTCTTTTGATAATTTATGGGCAGGTTATGAGCAATGGTTCACGACTGCGTGAACAGAGAAGGGTTTTTTCCCTAAAATTTCTAGTGAAAAAATGGCTCTGCTAGTAGATTTCGACCGTTAATTCTTTGCGGGGGAGATAGATATGCTTAGTTTTGTGGTGAATTGTTGAGTTTCTGCCGTGTTTGGGTATATTTTTTTTACAATTCACTGTGAAAAACCAGGTTGCAAGGAGGTTGATGGGAAAATACCTGTTTAACCAGTTGCTCGGGACGAAACAACAGTTGGGTGTGAGCTTTTCACTTCTGTGGATGGTCTGGAGTTGACTGGTAAACTGTTCGTCGTAAAATGCATGCAGGAAGAGCAGAGGTGCTTTTTTCCAAAAGTGGTAAAAGACACGAAAAATCGTGAAAATATGGCCTTTTTTGGCATATTGGCGCGCTTTCTGAGTGACGTCAGCATGTGGGTCTGGGTCGGATGACATCAGCAGGACATCATCAGGTGACGTGGCGGCCTGGGACCAGTCCACGGGGGCGATGAAGTGGCGGCCAGGTGGACCAATGGAGGGCAGTGTGGGTGGTCGTGGCGTTGACGTAGGCGCCAGCGGGGTGGGAACGTGGGTGGACAGGTGTTGCCATATCGGGCCCCCTCCTGCATGGCAAGGAATCTGTCAGAGGGGGCTTCGACGGAGTTTGGGAGCTACGCGTGTCCCCGCGTGACGTAATCGTCTGACAGATATCGGAAGGTATCTGTCAGACATCGGGGACCTTCCGAAATCCATGAGAACCGTTGATCTGCAGGCGCGCGATCTGACGGCTATCGGGCAAGGAACCTGCACGGCGGATAAGGTCAATATTTATTAACAGTCGGACGTCGGGCCCCTCCGAAATTCCTGTTGGCCGTAGATCTGGTAGGGCCGCGATCGGACGGTTATCGGGTCAACAAGTTGCACAGAGGCTAATAGTCAACGGGCGGGTTTAAAATATAATATTTATTGGAAAGTACACCCGGCGGGACCCTTCTGTTTATGAATAGTTTTCAATAGTTTTTTATGATTTTCTTTAAGAAAATCATATTTGCCCGACGACATTAGGAAAAGGCAAAAGCAAAGGTTTTTTGTGCAAATTTTTACAAAAGGCGTATGAAGGGCAAAACTTTAGGACAAGCGGGTTTTAATGGATTTGTATGGATAAGGCGCATATTGGCTCCCGACCTTAGGGTAAGGCGGGGAAAGTGGGTTTCATCATATTTTTGCCTTTTAGTGGTATAAGGGTGCTCAAAAGGGTTTCTCCAAGGGGTTTTTAAGCAAAAATGGAGAGTTGACTAGGTAAATAGGCTCGGATGGAGACAAGGGGTTAGACTTGGGTTCTTGACCTTAACCAGATGTTAATTCAATGCCCCGGGGGTGGAAATTATGGCTATAATGCCAAGGAAGGGATATTTATACATTGTTTGGGGTTTATACACCATGGTGTTATAATAATAGGGGAAGTGAAGTATAGGGAGCTTAGATAATAGAGTTAGAGGTTAATGAGGGGGGGAAAATGTGAATGAAGACCAATACAACCAAGTTTCCTTGAAAACAACTTAGTGTAAAGAGTAGATCAAAATGAAAAGAACTTTACACAAGAAATGTGGCTTCTAATGGCCTTAAGAACCACCATAAAACTTTGAGTTTCCCTTATGATCATACCTGGTGCAGGGGTGTTAGTTATGAGTGGTAAACAAAAGGAGAGACGGGAGTTAGACATGCTCCACTGTGTTGTTTTTCCTGTACTTTGCATAGCAAAGTTGATCTTGGGGGAACACCATTTCTGCAACCCCATATACCTACCCAATTATTTAGCCTAGCATTTTTATTCCTTCTTGGAGGGTGCACTTGGACTTGCAAACCCTTTGTGTGCCTTTTCTTTTCCATTGACTTTTTGCTTTCATTTCCTATCTAGCACTAACCTTATTTCTTCCAGGGCCCCAGATTAAGCAGTTGGGAACCTTAGTTTCTCTGCCTAACTACTGATCTGCCAAGTTTAAACAGTTTGGACAGATTTCTTTCTCTATTCTACAACAGAAAATTGAAACATGGAATGATCCAGATTTGGCTGTTGGACCATCCATCGAAACTTTAATAGACATGAAGGCATGTACACACCTTGCTTTTCCTTGAAAATATGGGATCTTTGTACCAGCAAAGCAGAGCATATTTGGCATTTGAATTTGCCAATCATGAAATATGAAACCTATTGGTATAGGTATCCAACAGGATCTAGGAGAGGTGATCCGACGGTGGACGGGAGGAGAAGATGCACAGGTTTTAATCAAACTGCACACCCGATAAACTTTAATTATTCGCGGCTTCAGGTGGGTTTTGAACTTTAGAAATTGGTGTGCTTTGGTGGGGGACTGTGGTTATTTTATTAATCAAACATCAATAAAATACAAAATAAAATGTGCGCGGGGTGTGATATGGTTTGGTGTGTGGAGAAAGGGTTTAGCAGGGTTATTTATTTAACCGGATGTTAAATAAATCCTGAGAGTAGTGACACGGAAGGCTAATACTAGATCCCAGATGAATCTAACATTTCCCAACTTTTATGTATTTGGCTATAGTTTCCATGGGGGGGAAATTTAATATTTTTGGGGTTTTATATAGCTTTTTGCATAATACGGGATAGGGAAATGATTTAGGGAGCTAATAAATAGAATTAGATGTTAATATGAACTTGTGAGGTGAAGTGTAGGGGAGGGGCTAAGTTTGTGAACTGAAACTTAGACATAGGAAGTGAATGGACTATGGAGGAATGACTTTTACACAAGAAATGTGGCTTCTTTTTCACTAAGCCAACTCAGATGTCAACTTGGTTTGAACAAGAGTGGAGTGAAGATAGACTCTTGGGCAGATCCCAGGGTCCTTGGGGGGATGTTAGTGAATGATTTGGGAAATAAGAAGAAGGGGGAGTTAGACATGCCTCGCTTGAAGTCCTTCAAATGGGAACTGCCTGATAACTGTGATCTAGATAAATATAACACTTGAAAATGTGGAATTGATCACAAATCAACATTCTGCAACCTCAAAATTACCTACCCAGCCTACTTTCCTAGCATTTTTTCTTCTTCTTGGTTTGGGTGCATTTGGACTTGCAGACCCAGCTTTTTCAACTTTTTCTTTTTTTTTCTTCCTATCTACATCTACACTTATTTCTTCCAAAGGCCCAGATTAAGCAGTTGGGCTCCTTTGATTCTCTACCTGTCTAAGAATCTACCAAGATTAAGTTGTTCGGACAGATATTCACCCTCTATATTCTAAAACGAGAAATTGAAACCTAGGGAGACCAAGATTAAACTATTCAGACCTCCCTTTAACTGAAAATTGTTCAAAAATGGAATAGTACATCAAAATTGGAACACAGTAGTGGCACTTGGACTGGCACACTCTCATGGCAAACTTCTTTGGCCTCTGTAGTGAATATGGAACACTGCAGCATGCAAAGTATGACATATTTGGCATTTAAAAATGTCAATCATGAAAGATGAGTAACCTGCTGCAGGAGGAGGCTAGTAACATGGACCAGTACTTGGAAAACTTTGGAAGGAAAACTTTGGAAGGAGTGAAAACAATCCTAGACCTAATACCTAGTGACCAAATTTTACTTGAAGACTCACTGAAATGACAAAAATTTGATTTCGACACCCCAAGACCACTTTATAAGAGCATATTTGATCATTGGTGGGTGACTGCAAAGACTAACACTAACAATGGCATTATCAGATGGGAACATTGATAGATTTGATGAGCATGATGGGTCGGTTAAAGGAGTACATTTTCACAAGGCTCAACTGTGTTTGTGTCTGTAGGTAAGCCAACTGGCTTGGATATTTATTGCATGTTTTGTGGTCGATTTGAACCTCTTTTTTTATGTATTTCAGAGATTGAGCAGCACTTTGAAACAAATCACGAAGGTTCATTTTTCAGTAGTTCCATCATTTGGACGATTGATAGGGGTTTCAATGGATACATTTTTATATCATGGAATGGTGGGTGTCTAACACCTTGGTGACATGGAGAGGGTCTTTAACACATTGGTGTTGTGTGAGTCCCTCATGTATTTTGAAAAAAAATTCATGGATCAACTAGGAGATTACCTTTACTTGCTCTGTATTGTAAAATGTCTGGAAATTACACATGTCTAGTGGCAAGTTTTGTAGTGGTGTCAATTGGGTCTAGCTTGGGTGGCTGGGAAGAAAATGTTATCTTTCCCTGTTTGTGAGTCAATTGTTGTCTGGATCTCTTCCTCATGAGCTATGAGGAATAGAGTCAATTGTTGTTTGGAGCTATGAGGAATATCTCAGTCTCACTACCAGATGGAGGGTGGGGTGAGAAATTACACTCAAGGAAAAAGGTCGCAAGGTAATCAAACTAGTATACCTAGTTTAAAGCCTTCTAAATGTGCGGGGATTGGGCCAGATGACTAGTCCTTGGTGATTTTGGTAGACTTAGAAATGCCTCTCATAGTGTAGCCACTTTTGTTTTTTGTGTAAATAAGCTTTTGTATTAACAGAGAGTAAATATATTACAAAACTTCTGTTGTTGCAGATTTGGGGGCTGCTTAACAACGAGCCTAGCTACGAGGGGATACATTGGCAAATTAAAAGAAAACATGCACAAAACAGGCACACCACGCAGGGCGGCCGAGATGGTACTGCGAGATGGCCAAAAAACTGATGTCTCTGTCTAAGAATATTGCATCATAAACATAAGAAGAGAAATGAGTGCATAATATCAAGAACAAGAGAGGGGGCTTGTACGCGACGGCAAAAGGAGGACAGTGGCAGAGGCCATCAGCGGTGGGCTGACCCTTGCTTCGGCGGGTTGCCTGGAGGGACGCCAGAGGTCTCACCAGTGGTACCCTCGGTGCCAACCACATTCCTCATGAGCTTGATAAGGACGGCTAGCTTTTTGCTGATGGTGTCGGCTTGCTGGTCCAGCTGAACTCAATGCTTTCCACCATGCACATATGGTCGTGTTCCATAGCGTCCATCTGGCGTTGGAGGTTCTGCACCCGTTCATCCTGCTCTTCCTGCGCTTCCAACACTTTTGCCAGCAGAGTCTTCATTCTCCACGCTTCTGCCGGGGTTCGGACGAATTGGGTGGCCCGCGTGAAGGTGGTGCCTGGGTCCTGTAGCCAATTCACCTCCTTCCCCAGCTGCTGGTCGCATACTTGTGCTTCCTCCACTTTCACACTACTTTCCAGCTCATTCAGCTTACGTTTGTTCCTCTACGAGGTTCTGGTTTCATACATTTCTTGGGCCTGCTGGAGATCCTTTATAGCCGACTGGTTATGGCAGCTATCCCCTTTCATGGCATAGGTGACTACCACGGAGATTACCAGCACTATGTTGGCAGTGGGAGAGAGCTTCACCTTGCAAGACGATAAAAAAATGCTTTCCTTGGCTGCCAGGGACGTTGTTAAATAACCAATGGCCGGAGAATGGTTGGAGGGTGGCATTGGATGGGAGGGCCACTTGTCTGTCCGGTCGAAATTATTGCAGCGTGAAGGATATATGGTAGGATCTGAGAATGATTGCTAGCGTTTATTGTCACCGATCCCTCCCTCGTCCACAGCTAGCCAGGTGTGCTGCGTCCTGCCTTGTTTACGGCATCGAGAATCAAAGTAGATCATGGGGAGGTACATATCTTTTGGTCTGCAACCACTGACAGATATGCCTTGTGCCGACTGTCCGTCAGCTTCAGCCGTAATTAAGGTGGTGCGCTTAGTCAGCATGGGGTCTTGCCAGAAATGTTAGAACCATTGCCGTTCCGTCGCCGCTTTCTGCCGGAGTGATGTCCTTACTGGCAAGCTGCATGCATGTTCCCTTGAGGTCTGGGCATGTAATATCTTCCCACCAGCTGTCCCTCGGAGCATTGGGGTTCTCAATCCCGACGTTTGCCAGGTGGTCCACCACCGTATTTCCTTTTCGTCTGATCGCCTGAAAGGTTAGACCTTTCATTTCACGAAGCAAATTGGCTATGTTTTCGGTTACCTCAGCCAGGCGCCAATGCTTCGTTACCCTGCTTGTCGGAGTGCCATTGTCGATTCTCCTGGCCGCTGTAATGGCTACCTCTGAGTCTCCCTCTATGACTGCATTGGCAATTTGGTTCGCATGCAGTATTCGTAGGCCTTTCTCTAGTGCTGTGAATTCCATCTCGTTGTTGGTGGCTTCGCCCAGGGCCTGACTGTAGATATATAGGATTTCCCCTGTGTGGTTCTTGATGACCCCTCCAATGCCTGCCAGACCGGGGTTGCCCCTGGAGGCCCCATCGAAATTTAGCTTAAGGAAGCCTGTCGGGGGCTTGTGCCATCCTTGCTGTCCTGTTCGTGGATCGTGCTTGCTGCTTACGGTTGGAGTACTGTTCCCGTTTTCTAGCTTGAAGCTAGCCAGAATGCGCTGGTCCCTGGGTGAGCGATTTGTGTCGGGATATGTAGTGCATTTAGCCGAGATTAATTCGTGGATATTTATGGTTAAGATAAGCTGAAAGAACTCTAAATTTCTTTGCTCATTTTGAAAGATACGCCTGTTCCGTTCCTTCCAAATTGTCCATGTTATAAAGCCTGGAATTATTTTCCATATGCTGTTTACTCTAAGATTGTTCGAGAAGTCGTATGGCCACTGAGTTATTGTGTTCTGGATGGAATTTTTGTCCCTGTTTGATTGTTGCATGATGTTTTCTATCCACTTCCATATGTTGTTTGCCCAATCGCAAGAATTGAACAAGTGATTTATAGTTTCTTCTGCTGTGCGGCACATAGGACATATGGAAGGGCCGGAGAAGCCTTTTTTCTGTAAGTTTTCCCAGGTGAGGGTTTTGCCTCTCATGAGGAGCTAGAGGAATGTCTTGATTTTAGGCCAAAAGAGGCTATCCCAGACCTTGGTACTCCAGGGCATGGTCTCCCCTTGATCATTATGTTCCAATTGCATCCTAGCTTCTTTTAGGGTGAAGCTACCATTCCCCCTCATTCCCCATCTGAGCTGGTCCTTGACTGTGGAAGTTCGGTTTTTTATTTTGTTGGGAGTGGTTAGGAGGCTCTGAATATGTACATTATCTGCTGAAGTTCTATTAGAGTTCGGGGGTTTCCAGGTTCTCCACTCCTGCTCATTGCTATCCGGGCTCCAGTACTGACTAACTCTGTAATTGCCTTCTGTCTGAGCTTCCCTTCTGTAATTTTCCAAGTCTGGCGTTGCAAGGCGAGGAAGCTGCTGCCAAGCGTCCTCCCAAAAGAACGTTGTTTCTCCATTGCAAATTTCCCAGAAACTGTGATCTTGAATAATACTTCGATTGCGTCTGGCAAGGTTCCAGATGGGAGATCCTTCCAGAACTTCCTGTAGCCTAATTAGATCCTTCTCATTGCAATTGGGGGTATATTTATCCTTCCAATGCCTCACCCAAGGAAGGTTAGGTTCTTTAAGCCATCGCCACCATAGCTTGGCTCCACAGGTCATATTGGAAGTAAGGGGGTCTATTAAATTGAGGCCACCTGCTGATTTTGATTTCCATAGCTTATTCCAGGCCACCAAAGCCCATTTGTTTTTTTCCGCATTGCCTTTCCATAAGAATGATCTTTGGATTGTTCAGATCTTGTGTAGAACGCCTTAAGGGGCTGGCAGAATGGAAAGCATGTATTGAGGTATGGCTTGTAGGATAGCCTTGGTTAGGACTAGTCTGCCCGCAAAGTTTAGGGTTCTGTGCGTCCAGTGTCTGCATTTGTTCTCCAATTTTCCTAGAGTACTTTCCCAATGATCCTTTTGCGAGGGTTTGGACGTTAGTGGGGCTCCCAGGTATTTTTAGGGTAGATTACCCCGTTTAAACCCTAGAATGCTTGAGAGATGCTTCTGGATAGCAGGGTGAGTATTAAAGAAAAAAATCTTAGATTTAGCATGATTGATTTCCATACCTGAGGCTTTGCTGAATAGAATTAGGATGGATTTGAAAGCCAAGGCCTCTTTCACCATGGGGGTGCCGCAGCAAGGTATCATCCACAAACTGTTGGTGTGTTGTGGCTGGGATAGATTGTAGAGGATGAAGTCCTCTGAGATTGCCTTTTACTTTTGCTTTGAGGATGAGATGACTTAGGCCTTCCATAAGGATCACAAAGAGGAAAGGGAAGAGAGGGTATCCCTGCCTGATTCCCCTGGAGGGGGTGAAGGGTTCTGAGGGTGAACTATTGACGAGAATGGAGAAAGAGGAGGACTTGATTAAAGCCAATATCCAATTGATCCATTGATGATCAAAGCCAAAAGCTGCAAGAACAACTTCCAGATAATTCCATTTTACCTTGTCAAATGCTTTAGATAGATCCAGTTGCATAAGCATCCCAGCTTTTTTCCTGGTCTGGAGAGTATGCACCATTTCTTGCGTTAAGAGGATGTTGTCCAGAATTTGTCTACCTTCTACGTATCCGAACTGTTCTTCTGAGATGAGATTGGGTAGGATGGGCTTGAGCCTGTTTGCTATAACCTTAGAGATGATCTTGTAGATCACATTACAGAGTGTGATAGGCCTAAACTTCTCAGGAGTGTGAGCATTCTCCTCCTTTGGGACTAAGGCCAAGAAGATAGAGTTGAGTGATTTGAGAATGGTGCCTGAGCGTCTTGAGTCCTCAACCACTTCCCAGATTTCTGATTTGATGGTTGGCCAGCATGCCTTGTAGAAGTTAATGGTGAAGCCATCTGGCCCAGGGGCTTTGTCATTTTGCATGCTCTTTACGGCTTCCTCCACTTCCTCCATTGAGATTTCTTTCAGGAGAGTAAGATTTTGTTCATTTGTTACCACTTTGGGGATGGCTTGCATTAGAGTGTCAATTGCTTCTGATCTATCTACTTTCGTTTCCTGTGCAATGTGTTTGAAATTCTCTGTGAGGAGAGAGGAAATTTCCTTGTGATTGTGCAGAGTGTCGCCCGCTTCATTTTTGAGATTGAGAATTTTGTTTGCACTTCTGTAATCAAGGGTGGACCTGTGAAAGAATTTTATGTTTTGCTCGCCCTCTTTAAGCCATTGCACTCTGGATTTCTGTTTCCAGAGTGTTTCTTCTTGTAGACCTCTATGTTGCCATTGGATCATTAGTTCTTTTTCCATCTCTTTTGATTCCTCAGTGATATTGCCAGAGGTCTAGCTTTTGTGTATGTGCTCGAGCTTTCTCTCTATTATGGATTTTTCCCTGAAGATGTTGCCAAATTCTGTGATGTCCCAGTGCTTGATTTTGCTTTTGATATGTTTGAGTTTACTTTGGAGCTTGAAAATTTTTGTTCCTTGGATATTTAGTGGTTCATTCCACCACTTCTCTAGCAATTTGACAAAATTAGGGTGCTGTAACCAAAATTTTTCAAAGCGGAATGGCTTGTTTCTCGGAGTGTCCAGGAAGGCAGCAACTAGAGAGATGGGCCAGCGATCTGAACCCCCACTAGGGAGAATGTCAGAGTTGACAGTGATGCCCTCTAGAACTATGCTTTCTGAGATGAGGAATCTATCCAGGCGGGAGGTGATAAGATTCTCTCCGCCTCTTATGTTGTTCCAGGTGTAGGAGTTGGAAGAAGGTTGCACATCCACCAATTTTGCTATCTCAATAAAGTCGACAAAGGCCCTTGCGTCCCTGTTTAGCCTTCGTAACCCTCCCTTCTTCTCCAGGAGGGAGGTGATCATGTTGAAATCTCCTCCCATGATGATTTTTGAGGTGGGATGTCTAGATTGCAGATTTATGAGAGAGTTGAGAAAATGGAATTTTTCTTCTAGTCTTTAAGGGCCATACACATTAACACAAAGATAGGTTTCAGAGTTACCTATGATTTGTATCTCCGTTGCTATGTAGGCTCGGGTGGCTTCCGAGGCGAGGACACTTATTGGTCTTGTGTCCAATAGGGTGGTGAAACCTCCTTCCCACCCTTGACTGGCGACTTCAATGAAGTCAAGAGGCTTACCCAATTTTTTGCTGATGCTTTTCATGTGAGAGGTGGCACATTTTGTTTCTTGAATGAACATAATGTCTGGCTTTTTTGTTTGGAACTTCCTGATGAGAAGTCTCTGTTTTGCTTGGATGTTGAGCCCTCTTGCATTCCATGATATTATTTTCATTGATAACCAGGTTTAGAAGTGGTAAGATGGGAAGGCTTCGAGTGCCTTCATCTTACCTGAGTTCAGCATTAAAATCCCTAGGTCATGTAGTACCTCTCCATTTTTCCTTCTTCCCCTTTTCTTTTTTTGTTTGAAGCCAGTTGGCTTAAGGGAGGTGTTTTTGGAGTGGTTTCCTGTGCCTGTTGCTATTCCCAATCTCCTGCTTTGCCTAGCTAGTTCAGCGCTCTGTCTTGCAATGAAGAGGTCGCTAATCTTTTTTAGTTCTTCTTCTGGAACATTTTCTATGCCTTGCGCCTTCCAGTTTTCCTCTAGTGCTGGAAGGTTTACACCTGCTTTTTCCAAGGCTTCGTTTAGCTCTAGCTCGTCATTACCACCATCATTGTTTAACATTTCTGTATCTTCCTCTTGGGTGCTTTCCTGTTCTTGCCTATTGGCTTTGGGACTGTGGGGGTTTTCATCCTGTTCTTTCCTGTTGGTGTCTGGCTGGTTCTCTGTCTCCTCTGTACCCCTCTCTTCCGCCCTTATCTCTTTTGTATCTGTGTCTGTTTCCAATACCCTGAAGGTGTTGAGGGTGCTGCTTGGGGCTACCCATGTTCTATTTGGTCTTCTTCTTTTAGCTATTTGTCTAGTTTTCGGTCTGGTGAAGATCTCTGAAATTTGCGCCTCTGGCATGGGTTTGATCGCTTCTTCTGTTCTGTTAAGAGGGCAATCTCTTACTAGATGCCCGTGTTCATGACATTTTCTACATCTAAACAGAATTTGTTCGTAGTGAATGGCCTGGAAATAGTCTTCATCTCGAAACTCCAGCCAAATGCCTTCATGCAGGGCTACAGATGCGTCTAGTTCCACACAAATTCTAGCGCAAGAGGTATATCTGCGCTGAATGGTGGCTTCAGAAGCTTTAATGAAGGTACCCAGCTTGTCTCCTATTTGCTTGAGTGTTTCTAGGCCCCAATAATCTATGGGGAGGGAGAAAAGATGGATCCATACGGGAACCTGAGTGAAGGTCTCTTTTTCGGGGATGAAGTTAGGTTTCCAAGGTCTCATATAGAGACCCGCAGAAGCAAAAAAGTATGGTCCTCCATCGAAAACCCTATCTTTATCTTCTAGGTTTGTAAAGACAACAATAAAGAAACCTTTAGCTCCTAGGTGTAGATTAATGTCACCTTTGGGTCTCCAGTGTTGTTTGATCCATTGACATAGAGCTCGCTCTGTTAGCCACAGTCCCATAAATTTACATATGACCGCATGTTCCGACATGTGCTCGCAGTGGGCTTGTATCTCCGGGTCTGTATAGACCACTCTGAGTGCCTCGTTTTTCTTTGGTTTGTAGGCTCCTTGGGGAGCTTTGTTTATACCAGGGGAGATAGGTGGTTCCCTGTCTTTTCCTTCTCTTTTTTTTCCCTGCTTCTCTTGCTCCTCTTCATCGGTTGCCTAGGTCTGCCTTGAGCCCGCAGTTTGACGATTTGCCTCGGCACCTAGGGTGTTGTTTTCCTTTTCCTTGTTTACTTCATCTTTCTGTTTAGAACCACCACCATATTCTGCTAACATTTTCTGCTCCTTGTCGTTTCTGGTGTTGCCTAAGTTTCTTCTTTCACCGTATCCCGTGATCTTTAACCCCTCTTTCCTTGTCTGTTTGTGCATGACAATATTCTTGAAGGATGGGGTCCCTGTGGACCCCCCGCTGAGCATTTGTCGGGTCATTCCGCGTCCCCTGCAGTGGAGATCAGCCAGTCTAATGAACTGTGCTACCAGAGCTGACTCTGGTTTGGCAGGGCAGGGCGTTAAACCCTAGAGCAATGTTCGCAGCCGATTTTCGCCAGAGCGCCGTTGAGAGAGAGACTCATAGTGCAGCCACTTAGCCAAAGGAAAGCTGCAAGAAAATATCCCACCCTCTCCCATCCAAGGAACAAAGTTATTTTAGAATTGGTAGATTTAGCGAAGCTTCCCAACCATGTAGCTTCTTATGTAGACATTGTACATGTATATTTAGGACATCTAAAGAGTAGTGCCTTTGATTGTAAACGATATTAACTGCAAGTCATCTGATGTAACAGTCAAAAATACAATAATGAAAAGTTGTTATAACTGCAATTTACTTGTTAATGTTACAGGGAATGTCTTTAAGATCAATATATGGAACTACAATATGCATCGTTGCCTATATCCGAAGAGCTAAGTTCCAAAATGAGTATCCTTAGATTATCAGTGCCAATGATGAACAAACAATAATGATATGGAACTGGTAATCTTGAACTTGTATCTGACCTTACTGGCGACATTTTTTTGTGTAATGTGTGTTTCTTTTCATCCTAACGAAGATTTGGTCATTTTAAGCCCCTTGGATTAGACTGATTGTGTATGGGATATTTGTGCTCCGAGGAGGAAAACCGTCTGCTGATGATATTAAGGTTAGCGCAAATGAACACAGATATTTTGGAGAGGGTGATGCTATTGTCAAATATGTTTTGGAATGTCATGACCGTGGAGTGAACTAGGCTGCTGCTTTTCATCCCAGCTTGCCATTGATTGTGTCAGGAGCAAATGGTCACCAAGCAGATTGAATGGCATGCAGATTCAATCGCTTGGTGAAGTTATATCTATTTCATTAGATATATATTAACTTCTTCTTTTGTTTTCCTTTCTTCTTTTCTTCTTCTTTTTTTTTTGATGTTACTCGTCTTTCTTGAGTAGCATCTTAGTTTGCATGTAATTCATTTGTGAAAAGTTAGTTTGTTTTGGTCTTGAATACCAAGGCCTAGCAAGTTGGATAATTTAAGAGGGCATGTGAAAAGTTAGTTTTGTTCTCAGAGATCAAGGCCTGGGAAGTTGAATACTTTAGGAGGGCGATTGAAAAATTTGTAGATAATTCACTTGTGAAAAGTTAGTATGTTTTTTATTCTTGGGTACCAAGCTTGGGAAGTTGGATATTTTAACTTTTAAGAGGGCATGATGTTCCATCCACACCATGACATTATTGTTAACATTTAGAAGATAAAAGTATCTGAGTTTGAGATGTATCCAAGTATTGTAGAGGTGTCCAAGCATTTCGTAGAGACAATGATTACTTCTGGATCCTTGTAGCACATCTTGATATGAATCTTCTTGCTGCTAGGCATGATCGTGGGATGATTGTTTTCAAGTTAGAAAGAGAAACATCTACTTTTGTTGTTTATAACGGCACCCTATACTGCAACAATGACCATTTTTTGTTTGCTCATCGATTTGCAACTCAAAAAAACTCTCAACTTATAAAGATAAGAAGGGTTGGATCCATGAATTGGATCAAGGATGATGATCATTATTGTTTAGCCCCATGGAGAATGTTGTCCTAATACACTTGAATGTTGATGGTGGGTGATATGAACTTATTCTTGTGCTAGAGGATAGTGTTGGGACATGGGAGAAGTGATGCAATGAAAGAAGAAAAGATAGGAACTTGGAGGACTTGCTGCCTTTTTTGCTTGCAATCAATCGGTAGTCACTGTCATGACTCATAACCAAGTGATAAAAATCGTAGAAATAAGGTGATCAAGAAGTCTAGTAGTCTAGTAACTGTGGATACAATTTTTTGCTCAAGGACATAAAACCTTCTTCTTGGGCCAGAGGATAGTGTTGGGACAAAAGAGTGACACAATGCAGGAAGAAAAGACAACAACCTTGGTTTGCAATAGAGGGTTGTACCTTGGGACCTCTAGATTCCATTTATTAAATAAATTTTGTCAGGTGACATGGAAAATGTAGCCTTGCTGAGCAAGCATGCAATCACCATTGGAAGCAAGGAGCTTATACATTGTTCTCTGCATAAGATTATTTGTGTTAAAACTTAAGAGTGGTGCTCGGGGTGACAATTGTGCTTTGTTGTCTTCCAAACAGTGACAGTGGCCTTATTGGAACACTTGATGTTCAAGTATGTATAATGAAGGTGTGTGAGAATTCTGTCAATCGCATGAATGAGTTGGAAGTAACCGTGTCATACAAATTGACGCATCGGTATATATTCAAGCTGACACTGATGAAAAGGAAGTATGAAAATGTTATGAGCATGATTAGGAACTGATTTGTGGACAGACAGTGATTCCTTAGCTACGTTTGAAGGGCTTCCCTGAAGAAGCTCTTCACTTTTTCAAAGAGGAGAAGGCATGATTTAACTTAGCAGTGTAGGGTGAAACATTACAAATTGATGCTGCTTCTGTAAAACAAAGATGTTAAGGTCACTGGTATACACTTGGAACTGAGGCCCTTTGGTAAGGAAATGTTGCCATTGTTGAATATGCTTACCAAAGATTAAAGAATTTTGAAAGGCTTTCATTTTGTATCTTGTCATGGACAATATTGTACGTTTTTGAAGATGTTGGGGATTGCATAAATATAAAATGATGTTATGGGTCAGTTTCACAATGCCCATATGTGAGTGCGATAGTTCATGGGCTTACAGAGATTACTGATATGCTTGTACTTAATAGTTAGGTGGAAATCTCCCCACTCTGCCATATTGAAAGAAATCATTACTTATTGTGCCTCCTCCATCAATTTGTCGCAATCATGAATGGTTATTATTGAGGGTTACCGAAGGCCTTTTTGAGGGTGGGTTGCGTAACGAAGGGGTTACATTCCATGAAGAAGAGGATGAAGGAGCTATAGCCAATAGGGGTTAAGACCTTGACACTTCTGGTGGGTTGGATAATGCAGGGGGTGCAGTCCATGAAGAAGAGGATGAAGGAGCTGCAACCAATAGGGGTTAAGACCTTGACACTCATGGAGTTGAAAAACAAAATGGCAAGTTTGTAGTGGTCGATGATAGAGAAGTGAGAGGAGACAATGACGATGAGGTAGGATGGGATGTAGAAGATTTGAACCTCCCTACATATGTCTAAGCTACAAGTGTTGTAGGTACAACTCATAATGTCATTAGTTATGCCATCACAACATATTCCAGTAATTCAAATATAGATACAGAAAATCTTTTCTTGCAAGTGAGAATGCAACTACTAGTATCATTAATATGGTGATGCAGCTCTCAAGTCAACAAGTTGGTATTAAGAATTTCACTCCATTAAAAGTTAAAACCTTTGTTTTTGGATTTTTACATGGGCAACCATACATACCTCCCTACATTTTTTTCTGCACTGTGGTCTTCTTAGCAATAAAGGGAGGCTAGAGTGAGACTACTAGCTCAAATGTCAGAGGTCCATGAGCTTTGGTATTTAAGATTTTTCTATTAGATGAGAAACTTAGACTAGCTTACAAAGCCACAACAGATGGGAAGTTTAGTGAAGCATTAAGGTTATTTCTTACAATCTTGCACGCAATTCCGGTTATTGATGTAGATTCCTTTTAAGAGGTTGAGAAGGTGAAGAAATTGATTGGAATTGCTAAAGAATGTGTTCCGGGTCTTCAAATGGGGGTCAAGAGGAAGTTAAGGATCATACTGTTGAATAACAAGAGCTTGCAACCTATTTTACTCATTGCAACATTCAAAAAGTCCATTTGAGGTTGGCTTTGCTAAACACCATAGGTGTTTGCTAGGGAAATTCAAGTTTTCTAAAACATAAAAGCTTGGTTTTTCAGTACATTTAACTACAACAACAAGGTCTTCACCATATCATCATTCTAGTTGGAAATAAAACACTAGTGATAATTTCTTTTCTATTCACTAGGGATAATGGCCGTTTACAATCCCTGCACAAAATGCCAAATACGAGACAATAATTACAGCTGTTAGCTCTGTATAAACTGAAGTCCCAACATGCAATAGTTGTTGTTCCTTTAGTAGCTCCAACAACCAACTCCTTGGACACCTTGGACTGCTCCTAGTGACTTGGCAGCCCTCTTGGCATGCCCCCTGTACACTCAACCAACAATCTACCCATCTAGCAGTTCTTCAGCTACATCCTGTAGGCCATGGTCTTCTTCCTTAGTCCTCTTTTAGCAGACTTCAAAGCCTTGGTCTACTCCTTTAGTCCTCAGTCGCCTTGCTATAGCAAGTTCACGCTATCACCCCCCTACACGGAACTCCCCAGGGCCACTAACCTAGCTTGATAACTTCTGGCAAATGAGCTCACTACAAACCATGCAACAAAGGCCCAGCAAGTTCTATAGACATGTGGGAGGTAGTTGCAGGATGCTAAAAACACTGAGTTATTACTTTAGAAATCCTTTTGTTGTTTTTGGAGCAAATTTTACACTTCTATTCCATGGTCAGAAGTATGTGTCTTGTCCAAATTGTACACCTCAATTTATTCCAATCATAAAGGGAAACCATATGTGAGCTTGCGGTTGTGTTCTTGGTCTTTAGATGCAGTTCAAGAGAAAGGAAGTTAAGGATGATACTGTTCAACAGAAAAATCTTGCAGTTTATTTTAGTCATAGCAACCTTCAAAAATTCCATTTGAGGTTGGCTTTGCTGAATACCATGGGTGTTTGCTATAAGGGATGGAGCTTTAGTACAACCGCTAACTTTGCTTGATGACTATTAGAAAGTGAACCCCTGTAACCATTCAACAAAGGTACAACAAGTTCTGCAGGCATGCAAAAGGTAGCTGCAGGATGCCAAAAAATTGTATTATGATTCCGACTTCATAAATCTTTTTGTTGGTGGTGCAACAACTTTTACACCTATATACCATGGTCAATCAAAAGGATGTGTCCAATCCATATTGTACAACATGCTTTGTTCCAACCATACAAGGAAATATCTTCCCTATATGTGAGCTTTCCATTGTGGGTTCCGATTCTCTTAGGTGCTGAATGTGCATCTTTATTTCAAGAAATTCCATTACCCATGCATATTTCCATATCAATATTGCACTCTCTACCTTTGAGAGCCACGTTGAGAGATATGGCAGGACAATCACTAACAAGTCTTGGACAGACTTGAGGATCTTCTTAAGAGATCGGAGGAGGTTGTTTATTGATCACTGAAATGATAGTAGAAGTAAAACTTTCCATGTTTTTTTATTGTATACAATTTGAACTTCCAGTCTGTGTTTTTGCTTCCCTTTATCACTCTCAGACAATGAAAAGTGCCAGTAATTTAGCTTTAGGTCTAGAGAGTTTTTGATAGAACCCCCTGGGTATTTATCCTATCTTTATCATGCAAGTGTTCTAGTGGTTTGTCTGAGTAGAAACATGCAATAGGGTCTTATTATTCAACATCAGAAAGTAATGAAATTTTTTGAATGCTTTTTCATATGTAGGTCTTGTCAAAATCAGAACTGGTCAAATCGCCCCATTGGATTGGGCAGGGTATTGAACCAACCTGCTGACTAGACTGGTACCTAACCAGTACAAATTGGCCCTAATTGGTTGGACAAGAGACTTAAATTTTTATGATTTTTCTGAATGAATTTTCTTGTACATGCACAACAAAGTTGGTTTATTCTTTTGATGATGACTATAGATGCAAAGTAAACATTTGTGAATTTTTCTTAATGCCTGGAAATAACAATCCTCTATTAATTATGACTCAAAATTTATAACTCTGAAGTTGTTATGTGTTTGAATGAAAACTATTCTACAAAATGCTTAAAAGAATTGGTTTGCATCTACAGAACAATATTCATGTCTATACTTGTATGTTGGCCATAGGGCTTTAGATTTGGGTTTCTATCTTTGTTTACACAGGTATTCTAAGTTCAGAACATAACCATCACTTTTACACTAGGAAGGCTTGGAAATTCTATAGCCATCTATTTGTGCTACATGCACTTGAAAAGGTGTCATTTATTTGCTGAAACCAAGGCATCTTTTAATGAAATTGACTCACAGAAGGAAGGAAAGCTATGACACAATTTAGATTTGCATTATTTCCATATTTACCTGTCTATATGCTGAAAATTTAGTAGTGGGGTATATTATATTTATGCTGCCTAGGAAACTTACACCATGTGGTCTCATTCCTAATCTCAAACTAAACCTCGGTGCCAAACAACCTCGGAGCCAAACATTGCTTCATCTCAGGAACAAATTATAAGGCCTTTAGGGCTTCAACATCTAGGACTCTTTGGTCTTCCTTTTTCTTTGGAAGCAAGGTTGTTTGAAACTCAATGCATGTTATATTAGGATCCAAGGGACCAAACTTGGCATATAAAGAAAAAGCACTACCTTCTACACATATTTTTACTACCAAACTAGGTGCACCAAACCATTTCTAAATCCTAAACACTAGTAGTAAAATTATAGCATTTCATAGTAAGCCATCTACTGTAGCTGATTTCAGAGGAAGAGATTGCTACAACAGTAGAAGGAGAGATTACCATGGGAAACAGAGGGTTTCAAGAAAAAAATAATTGATTAGGGGAGTAGGTTATTTTTCCAGATCGAAAATGTATCACAAAAGGGTTATTTGGGCCCTCAAGGAAAAGAACGGTGGCAGTTTTTCCCAGCATGCCAAACAATAAAAAATGTATCACAAAAGAGGTATTTAGGCCCTCAAGGAAAAGAACGAGGCAATTTTCCCCAGCATTCCAAACAACTACAGGTGCTCAAATTCGATGAAAACCCTCCCAAATTCTATCCTACAGAAGATGTTCTCGATTAGACCCACTTCCTTTTCACACAGTAAATCAATAGTTTGTTGAGTACCCAGATACCCAAAAACTGAGATTGCTAAACTTATCAATCGCAATTCTCAAAAAGAGTAATGGGAAATTGGGAATCCAAGGCTTATGATGAAAAAAATATTAACCTTATGCATGGCGCTGCTCAGAGCTCTGGAATAGTGAAGACAGAGGTAATTAATGGCGAGAAAAGGAATTTAGGTCTTTCAATGTTTTACAATTCTTACACATCCATGCTTTGTTAGGTAAAAGCTACAACCACAATAGAGCTATAAACTCTGGCATGCATAAAAAAGCAGCTATAAAATCCAAAAAGGAGTGTAACTTCGTTGCATAGATGGAAGCTTCAACATTTACCATTACTTCACTCAATTGAGCAGCACCCTGTTCTTGGCACTGTCCACATTGCAAACACCAACCTTGATATTGGATCCTTTGGATTAGAGTTAGGTTACAATCCATTATCCATTGTTTTCTGTGGCACCTGTAACTAATACCCTATGCCCAGTGCAATAATTCAATGCAGAAGGTATGGTATGATGGACGGTGATAGACTGACCATCAAGAACGAGACGGGTACTGTTAAAATTGGAAACTATGGCCAAACTACATGTGGGTCTACTTATTCATGGCAGCTTATATTTTTCCTAGATTCCTCTAGTCGAGAGGTGTAGGATTGATATAAAAATCATCTGATTTCGACATATTCATGGAGATATGAATTTAATTGTGTTATGTGAAAATTCGTCAAGGTCTACGAACAACCAAATTACCCCATCTATCTTCAACGTTTTACTATAAATAGAAGAGGTTTGCAAGTCATTTGAGACACACACTCACACCTCTTGTGATCTCTTCCTCCCCACTTGTTTGGGTTTTAGTGGAAGGAAGAGTTCCTAAGAGAATACTCTGCCCTAAGAGAAGATGCCCTAGCTCCTAACGTTGGCATGGATATGAAGGCCTAACACAGCTATGAAGATAGGCTTTTAACATTGCCCTAAAGTCCTGAGCCCTAGCTGCACACACAAAGATGTCAAGGAGGGCAATGAAGTGTAAGACTTCATAAAAGAGGCTTACACTCATCTTAAGGATAAGCCTAAATGCCCTAGCCGTTGTTCACAATTTGTTTTTACAAGAGACCGTGAAAACATAGTAAAAGAGAGCCTTAATCTAATCTCTGAACAACTCCTAATGTTCGATGTCATAATGGAGACTTTATCTATTGAATTGAGATGTATAAGCTGACCTAATGATAGGAAATACACAGTCACCCTAACGTTTTCCTTGAGTTCCATAAACATTGTGGTCACAATCAAGGAGGATGCATATACTTAGCCTTCTATATGCTACTCATATGCTGCCCTAAGCTGCAGGAAGGAGGCCTCGAAAAGGCCCTAATATCAGGCCTAAATAAGACTTAATTCACTGTCACAAATACAGATAATGTTGAAAAGGAAGCCTAATAGCGATAATGTTAATTAAAACTGTTCTAAGGCATAGGTAAGTTGGTGGTAACTGTATCTATATTAGAAGTATGAGGGTATCGCTACCATTTAAGAACTTGGTAGCTAGCTGCTTTGCTAGGCTACAAGCCATAGCAAGCAGATAAGGCTATTCCATGACAGTATTGATGAAAGTGCAACATAGTGATGATGAATGGTGCAACATAATGATGATGAATGGTGCAAAATAGTGCTACATAGTGCAACATAGTTATGATGAAGTAGAACATGATGCGTGCAGCGCAATGATCATTTCATGTAGTATGATGAGTGCAACACAATGATGGGTGCAACTCAATGATGGGAGCAACATAGTGATCAGAAGAACTCAGTGATGGGTGTAGAATAGTGGTGGGTGCAACACTATGATGGGTGCAGCATGGTGATGGAATCGCCTTGGAGAATCAATTGAAGCAGTATGCCTTCACCTGAGCTCAAGTCAGCTACCTCATGTGTTATCTTCTTAGTGAAGATCTTTGCTGAAATATTGAAGAACATAACAAGAATTGGTCAACAGTTTCCCCACATTGGGGTTTGTCCCTGGATGGTGCAACATCTTGTCTCCTCTTGTCTCAACTTGTTTTCTACGATTTATGTTTCTGTTATATCTACATTTTACTATCATGTTAAATGTGATTGCTAATCTGGAATTGATAATGAGTGAATATGGAAAATTGAAGTAAATTTGCTCTCGGCATAGAACATACCTAAAATTAACAAGTACAACTTGCCAGAGAGGAGTAGAAGGTTTCAAAACGGGGCGGAGGATGCCATAAAGAGTTGTAGAAACATGCAGGTAGGAGAAAACATGTCGAAAGCAATTTAGACAAATGGAAAATTTCCATTGGGTAGAAGGGTGAAATTTAAGCTTTCCCATTGGCTAGGGGTGAACAATGTTTGCCCACCCCAAGCCAACAAAGAGAATGCCTATCAGCATAATTATGTAAGAACATGTACAAAGTTATTTTTAAAATTACTAAATTTAGATGTAAATTAAAATGTATGGTTTTTATGTTTTGATGGCTCTAAGTTGAGTTCATTAGCAAGGTCTAGATGCACTTGTAGAGATCTTAAAGAATACAAATATTTGATGTCTTGTCGCTTGTATTTCCCGTGCACAAATAATGTCACTAAGTATGAGGCTTTGATACAATGCCTTAAAAAAGTGATAGATTTGGATGTTAAATAGCTCCAACTAATAAGGATTTACAAATAGTTATCAAACATTTAGGAAATTCAATTCATTGTATTTTAATCAGCCTAAGAATTATAGAGATGAGGCATCGTTTATTATTTCTAATTTTGAAACATTCAATATTAATTATGTACATTGAAGTCAAAATGCAAATGCAAATTTACTTTCAAACACAACTCCTATATTTATACCATTTGGAAACTTTTCTATGTACATGTTTTCTAATGAACAATTTTCCAGACCTTCCATACCAAACAATATTACAAACTAAATATTTTTTGATGATGATGCCCCTATTGTAGAATTCCTCACATAGGGAGATACTTTTAAGGATCAACCATTGATGAAAATTGACATTGTGATCAACAAATTAATATATTGCCTCTAGATGCAAATCCAAAGAGTGAGAACTTATTTCTTAAATATGTGGTTCAAACCTCTGTAACAAATAATACCCACAAAATATTAATCTAGGTATTGGATACGTGCCTATTGAGAGGGATACATTTTTTCATTTCCTTAAGGAATTATAAAGACTTTTTTCTCGTAGAATTACACTGATTCAAAGACCCATGACACTAAAATCATTCAGGATGTGATATCATTCAAGAAATATACTATTCAACAAACATTCTTAGATATGTATTCAACAATATAATAACAAATGAAAATGAATATAAGAGGAAAATATGTTTTATCGTTCATCATTCCCTATGGGGAAAATATGTTTTATCGTTCATCATTCCCTATGGGTATCCAATATCGTCCCTCTTAGGAATAAGAATGGAGAAACCAATATTTTCATTGATTTCAAAAATATCAATAAAGCATTAGATAAATATAACCTTGTTCCAACTGTGGAACACATCCTCTAGTGTATTTTAGGTTCTAAAATTTTGTCTATGTTGGATGATTTTTCTAACACCCCAATTCCAACCCCTCGACTGTAAATAACATGTACATGCAAATATTAGGCTAGTGGGGATATCATGCCCATGTGTATTTATGTGTAGATGTTTTGGGACCAGAGTATTGATGTGCATACACTTTTATACGTTTTTAGGCTACAAAGTCTGGTGTTGCAAACATGATATTTCATGCACACTAATAAACGCATTAGCATTGCAGACCAAATGAGATGAAAAGGGATTGGGGGGTAAGACCTCATGTGCATACAAAGTGGGTTTCATATAACTTAATAATTATGATAAAAGTCCATTGGCTTCTCAAAAAATTCCATGAAGTGACTTGAGGGGTGTTAGGTGTCAAAAAAACAAACATACAAATAAAAGTGTGTGTGTGGGAGCTACTAAGGGTTAAAGTTGTTATGTGCTTATTTGTGCTAAAGAAAATCTAATATTCGTAAGATTTATTTCATCTTAGAATGTTGTTATTAGCAATACACTTGTCTATGACCGAATGAAATCTAGCATGTGTTAGCTTTCTTTTGCTTGATAATGTTGTTGTTGGCAATATGCTTGTGTTTTTGCTAAATGTAAATATAACAGATGTTAGAATTTTTTCACCTTACATTGTTTTTAGGTGCTTGTGTTTGAGCTATAAGGAAATTTAGCATGCACTAGATTTCTTTCACAATGCAATGTTGTGGTTGGAAACTTGGTTGTTTGTGCTAGAAGGAAATATGCTAGAATTCTTTGACCTTGCAATGTTGTTATTGGAATTTTTCATGTGATTGTGTTAGAAGGAAATTTAGCACATGCTAGATTTATTTTATTGCAATATTGTTATTGGCAATATGTTTCAGTTTGTGCTAGAAGTAAATTTAGTGTGTGTTATATTTCTTTAACCCTACAATGTTGTTATGTTCTTGTGTTTGTGCTAGAAAGAAATCTAGCACGGGTTATATTTCTTTCATCCTATAATGTGCTTGTGTTTGTGTTAGAAAGAAATCTAGCATGCACTAGGTTTCCTTGTCGTGTAATGTTGTTGTTGTCAACATGGTTGTGCTTGTGCTAGAAGTAAATCTAGCATGAGCTAGAATTATTTCACCTTACAATGTTTGTGTCTGCGTGTGTTTATACTAGAAGAAAATTTAAAACACATTGATTTTTTTCACCTTGCAATGTTGTTGTTGGCGATGTGCTTATCATTGGGCTAGAAGGAAATTTTGCACGCACTAGATTTATTTCACAATGCAATGTTTCTGGAAATATGGTTTCCTGTGCTAAAAGCAATGTTTTAAAACTTCGACTCTGGTTTAGAAACAGCCGAGGGTTAGCTCCAAATTTGACTCTGACTCAGTATCGACTCAACTGGTTTGATTTCAATGACTCGGTAGTTGTAAAAAATACATTAAATATTTTGTTTTATATAAAAAACATAATTTTAAAGATTTTCATTCATGTTTCCAAACACAAAGCTTTAGAATATAGAGAGAAGACAACATCTGATCAAAGCAGGCTCATGAATGTATCCATTATATCAAAATGGCACCCCGTGCACTGTCCAATACAAAGTTCATACTTAGCCACCACTGCCAGGATTCTTTTCTGCCTCAGCCTAAGGACAATCACTAGACTACAACAACAATAACACCAATTCTCTGCCCCTAATGAAGTCTCAAAACCCTTGATTTAATTCTAGTCAAGCTCCAGAAGAATTGGAGGTAAATATGTATTTATTAGTCCATTGCCAGAATGTTTACCTTTTTAAAAACATTGTATGGCTCAATGCATTGTTTCAGTGTTCTAATTCATGCCACTAGGCTAACCATACTTCGGCCTTGTAATTTTCAAAACTTTCTCACAACGATAGATTACTTTAGGGCTATAAATATGCAATAAACAACAACCCAACCATTGATATGTAGGAGGTAGAACAACTTTTGGCAAATGTGCTTCAGGATTTTTGTCAAAGAGGCTAGACGACCAAGTTGTTACTGAGTCGGCCGAGTCATTACTGAGGCGACTGAGTTGTTGTCGAGTTCACTGAGTCAATGACTGGCTCAATAACGACCTGACCAACCATTCCATTTCAGTTTCCGAGCTAACTCGGCGAGGCATTGGCTCGATCTGACTCGGCCAAGTCACAGTCAACTTGGTCGTTTTTTAAAAAAATGGCTAGAAGGAATCTAGCATGTGTTTTGTTTCCTTCAGTTCGCAATTTGCTTGTGTTTGTGATAGAAATGAATCTAGCATGCACTAGACTTCTCTAGTCCTACAATGTTGTTATGTGCTTGTGTTTGTGCTAGAAGGAAATATAACATGTGCTAGATTTCTTTCAAATTGAAATGTGCTTGTGTTTGTGTTGGAATTTTTTTTAGCATAGGCTATATTTCTTATACTCTACAATGTTGTTGTTGGCAACATGCTTGTATTTGTGGTAGACATAAATCTAGCACTTGCTAGATTTCTCACTTTACATTGTTGCTATGTACTTGTGTTTGCACTAACAGGAAATCTAACACATGTTAGATATATTTTCTTTTACCTTGCAATGTTGTTATAGATAACATGTTTTTCTTTGGGCTAAAAGGAAATCTAGCTTGTGCTAGATTTGGTTTGTCTTGTAATGTTGTCATTGGAAATATTTATATGTTTGTTTTAGAAGTAAATGTAATGCAGACTAAATTTTCCTCACCCTACAATGTTGTTATGTGATTATGTTTGCAATAGAAGGAAATATACAATGCATTATATATCTTTCACCTTGTAATGTTGTTATTTGCAACATGCTTCCATTTTTTATAGGAGGAAATCTAGCATGTGTTAGATTTGTTTTGTCTGGTAATGTTGTTGTTGGAAATATGTTTGTGAATTTGTACTAGAAGAAAATCTAGTATGTGTTATATTTTTTTCACAATGCAATATTATTTTTGACAATATAGTTATTTGTGCTAGAAGGAAATCAAATGCCTTGCATTGTTTTTATTTTGCAATGTGTTTCTATCTATGCTAGAAGGAAATCAAATGCCTTGCATTCTTTTTATTTTGCAATGTGTTTTTGTCTATGCTAAAAGGAAATCAAATGCCTTGCATTGTTTTTATTTTGCAATGTGTTTCTGTCTATGCTAGAAGGAAATTTAGCATGCAATAGATTTCTTTTTTTCTTGCATTGTTGTTGTTGACAATATACTTGTGCTTGTGATAGAAGTAAATCTAACACATACTAGATTTATGACACCTTGCAATGTTGTTATGTGCTTGTGTTTATGATAGAATGAAATATAACACACATTAGATTTCTTTCACCTTACAATGTTCTTATTCGCAATGAATTTTTGTTTGTGTTAGAAGAAAAACTTGTGGGTGCTAGATTCCTTTTTCCTTATACTGATGTTATTGGTAATATGCTTGTGTTTGTGCTAGAAGCAAATCTAACATGTATTAGGTTTCTTTATCCATACAATAATGTTGTTTACTTATGTTTGTGCTAGAAGGAAATATAGCATGTGCTAGATTTTCTTTTACCTTTCTTTAATGTTGTTGTTGACAACATATTTGTGTTTGTGCTAGAAGTAAATCTAGGACATGTTAGATTTCTTTCACCTACCAATGTTGATATGAATTTTTCTCTTTTTTTCTTATGCTTAAATTTCTTTCCCCTTCTAATGTTGTTATTGGGAATGTGCTTTTGTCTGTACTAGAAATAAATCTAGCATGTGATACATTGAATTTTCTTTGCAATATTGTCATTGGAAACATGTATGTATTTTTGCTAAACATAATTCTAGCACATGCTAGATTTTTTTCACCCTATAATGTTTTTATGTGTTTTTTTTTTATGCTGTTAAAATTGGAAACTAGGGCCAAACTCCATGTGGGTCATCTTATTAATGGGAATTGATATTTTTCTTGGATCTCTCTCATCAATAGGTGTAGGAGTGATCTAAAGATCATCCTTTTCCTATAAGTATTCATGGAGATCTGAATTTATTTGTGTTACGGGACAATTTGTCAAGGTCGGCCAACAACCAAATAAACCCCACTTGTGCCCAACGTTTTAGTATAAATAGAGGTGGCCTTCAAGTCATTTCTACACACACTTGGGATCTCTTCCTCTCTACCTGTCTTTGGGTTTTAGTAGGAGGAGAGATCCTAAGGAATAACATTTCCCTATGGAGAAGCCCTAATGCTTCCCTATTGAGAATCCGTAACACTGATCTATGGAGAAGCCCTAACGTAGACTATGAAGAAGCTTATACGATGTCCTAAAGGTGGTATGGATCTACCCTAGCCACAACAAGCCTACAAGAGAACAATGAGTAGTTCGGACGCTATTCCAGGAGGTCGAGGAGTTGTTGAAGAAGGCCGCAACCCACATCTTGAGGTTGAGAGGTAGGGGGATTGTTTTGGGGTGGTTAGGTGAAGGAATATCCCCTAGAACGGCTGTCGTGACTAAGGGACAACTTGTTATAGCAAGCCAAAATATATAAGAGGAGGCCGAAGGATGGAATAGGGGCTGAAACAGCAGAGCATTGTAGCCAAAAATTTCCTCCCCTCTTAGAAAGGAAAACCTAGTTGTGGAGGGCTATTTTGGCCGCATTTTGAAGGATGTTAGGACTGCTGTTAGAATGTCCTAACTAGTCTAGCAATGCAGCAAATAGAAAAGCCCCAAAACAGTGATGATGATATATTGAAGTAGCATGATGATGATATATTGCAGCAACATGATGATGAACGCTGCAACATGATGGGTATAGTGACGAAGTGTGCCATAGCATGAAGAGGGGCAACATAATGGTGAGGTGCAGCAGTATGATATAGCAAGTTCATGGTGCTACAAGTATAGCACATTGGTACAATAGCATGCAAGGGACAAAAAACTAACATTGGGACAGTTGTATGGTACTTAACAATAAGTACACCAAGCATGCAATGGTACAACAGCATGAAAGGGACAACAAACTAACATTGGGGCAACTGAATGGTACTTAGCAGCAAGTACACCAAGCATGCAATAATACATCAACATGTAAGGGACATCGAACTAATATTGGGACAATTGAATGGTACTTAGCAACAAGTACATAGATCATGAAAGGGACAACAAGCAAGCAATGGGACAACAAACATGGACAACACGGTTCAACCATGACACATGGGACAACAATACAACATTAAGTGCAGCAATCATGAGGTCCAACATTGTGATGATGGGTACAACATGGTGCAACGTGATGAGGAGATGGAGCACGATGATAGGTGAAGGAGTCACATTGGAGAATTAGTTGAAGCAACATATATAATTAGTTTGTTTACTTGCACTAGACCATTGTAATTATATTTTTCAATTGCAATTAAAGAAATCACCATAAGTATTAAAATCGTTGAATCAATGATTTTAATGGTGGGTCAACGCTTTCTTAGAAGAATTGTATTCCATACAATTTAAATAAAGGCACTAGGTTGTATATAAATTAAACATATCAGTAGTTTTTTCATTTTAATGGGGCCATTGTATTTGTATTTTTACTATTAACTCGTAAAATTCCCTTTACATATAAATGGAAACAATTCATAATAAATACTGACATCATTTTTAATTTGGTAGGTGTTTATGTCCTTAAGCAATGAAGTGTAGATATTTTAATATCATACATGTGGTTGTAGTGCAGATGAAAATGGGCATTACTAGAAGTCAAAAGATGTTGATATTTGAAATGGAAGGAATATTCTTCAATTCATACACCAAAGACGAACAAAATTTTCATATTCGAAGAGAACTAGATTGATAGTTTGGTGGTAGGTCTTATTCTTTAAGGCTTTTTCAGTCGGAAGTATTAAAATGTTGCTTAAAAAATTATGATGTCACAATATGGACATTAATGTCACTGACAAGTACATCCGAAAAGTACTTGAAAAGTCAAATATTGATATAGAGGAATTTAAATTTGCATGGGGCAAGTCTCATTGTTATTTCCAAACAAAATTGGAAGCAGGGAGAACAAGACAATTTTATGAGAAAAAGTTGACTAATGTGTGGTCCCAATATGGAGATAATTATAAAGAATCAAATGTATTGCTAATAGATACAACAAAGCATACTTTTCAATTCATTGGATATCGATCAAACCACATCTTGATAAAAGCCTATACAGGAAAAGAGCAAGATACTGGACTTATGCAAGTTTTATTCCCCTTTCTTAAGACACTTCATTGTATCAAAGAAAAATATGAGTACATTCGAATGTTCAATAGAACATGTACTTCATTGTAGTGGATGGAGATAATTTCCTTTATAAATTTTTTGAAAAGTACATTCCAAATTTTCAATACATTTTGGAGATAGTTTTTGTTGTATCAATTTGATGATTTTATATTTTTTGAAATATATGGGAATTGCCAATTATATTAATATGTATATTTCTCATTATTTATAATTTCTTTTGCAATGATTTTGTTGCTTGCCTATTAAATTATCTTATGTGAACCATCGAGACATGTTATTTTTTATGATTTATGTTTACTTATATGCGTCAATAATCGTATATAAATGTGAAATATAAGTTTTGAAATAGAACTCCTTGCAAGCAAAGGTGCAATTATTACTAAAGAAATTATAATAATTTACTTGATAAATGCTATGTGCACTATTCACTATTCACAATATATTATTCACTATTAAGGCTAACGGGAAATGTGTCATAGATGAATGATTTGAACCATTTGAAGCATAAGGTATGTGATTTCTCAATTCAAAATTTTCCTAAATTTATATGCTTAAATCAATTAATGGTTGTAGTTCCAATCATATAACAATGAAAATCAACAAGGGGGATGAATGATAACACTCAAGAGTACAACCACGGCAATTAGGGTTCTCTGTCACGGCGCAGTCTGTGCTACTCTTAATCGCTTCAGACGTTGAACCAAGGGCCCGGTCGTGCATCAGTGCGGTAGAGTTCTAAGGAACGCAATGGACTCCACGCGGGGGGGGGGGCGTCAGAGCCCTCCCCAGGCGCAAAAAATACGTTGCACGGCCCTGAACAAGATCTGGTGTTTGGTTCTATAGACAAAGGAATAATGAACCGAGACAATACGCATCAGCATGGGAGCAAAAAGACAGAAGGGCGGACGGATAAACACAGTGCCACACAAGACGTTGGGGAGAATCAGGGGGAAACCCCGAAAGTTACTTCTGCAACATGCAGACCCATAGCCAAAGAGTGACCCAGAATAGAGTTGCCAGGACACAAAATAGACAAGAGAATTGAATACATGAGGGAGCACACCCTCATCGGGAAGTTCATAGGGTTCTGGCCGACAGAAAGGGCATTATACGGCTGGATTACGGCGAAATGGAAACCCAAAGGAGATGTAACCTTGCAGCTTGGGACGAAAGGCTTCTTCACTGCGATCTTCTTCTGCCTGGAGGACAAATATAGAATCCTAGGAGAGGCACCCTATATTTTCAACTCAGCAGGTATGTACCTGAGGGATTGGATACCAAGATTCAACCCGGATAAGGAAGATCTCACATGGGCGCCAGTTTGGATCCAACTGTACTCGCTTCCAGATGATTATTGGGAGGAGGATATCCTCAAAGATATAGGAAATGGAATAGGGGAATACATCAGGGCTGCAGAAGAAACAAAAAAGTGCATACACATCTCCTATGCTCGCATATGCGTCTTTATACGACTGAATGAAGCTTTGCCAGAATCGATAAGTCTCTTTCACCGGGATGAAGAGTGGATTCAACCTATGGACTACGAGCACGTCCCCTTCCGACGTAGAAAATGCAATGCTCTAGGGCATCTTTTCCGGGATTGTCTGCTAAATGTCAAATCTACTTCCCCTGAATCCTCTGAAGCCCCAGCCCAGGACGACTTCACAAAGGCCCCTAGCAGAAGGCGTGCTCACAAGAAGCCCAGCAATAGCACCAAGCCACAGCAAATGAATAACCAAGGACCGGCCACAAATAATAGCTTTGAAATCCTATCGCGAACCTCTGAGGACCAACCCTCGCACTCTGTAGACGCCTCTGCTCCCCCTTCCTCATCCTCCCTCCCTCCTCCCTTTTCCTCCTCATCCAAACAACCCCCCCCCTCAGCAATCTGGCTATCCATTCGGATGGACTCACAGATATGGAAGGGAAAGGCAAGGATATGGATATTGATGGAAAAATAGATCCCCCACAAAGCTCAGAGACAAATATGGATGGAAACAATCAAGTGCAACGAATGGAAGAAGAACCAGAGAGCATAGATATGAATGTACTAGACATCATAGAGCTAGAACTGGCCTGCTATAAGAAGGCATACGACAACATACCAGAGGATCAACTCAACAAGCTGGAAGTGGTTATCTCCAGGGCCTTCCACCAGCATCAACTAGGCATACAACCTGGCAGCCATTGGGACGGCTATCAACTCCCAAAAGATTCCAAGAAAAGAGGAAGAAAACCGGATCTCCAGCGAACGATTGAGATAGGGAAGATACTGGTAGACTTGGGCAGGTATGCTAAACTGACGAAGTACTACAAACCCTCCATCAATATTTAACTATGAAGCTAGTATCATGTAATGTTAGAGGGCTCAATAGCCCCGGCAAACTTAGAATGTTAAAAAACATGATTAAGATGGAAAAACCTTAAATGTGCTTTCTGCAAGAAACCAAATGTAACAACTGAACATTAGATAGCATTCTCTCCAAGGCCTGGCCAGGTTGTCGATCGGCAGCGGTGGATGCCTCCGGAGCCTCGGGAGGGCTAGCTATAGTTTGGAATACACAGGCAATAGCTCTATCAGATTTACATGCCTCCCATCATATCATCCAGGCGGATTTTCATATCCTAGGTACGAACATCCATGGAAATATCTCAAATGTTTACTTCCCGTGGGAATCAGGAAGTAAAACTGCCCTTCTTGATACTATAGAGGCCTTGAACAATAACAGAAGGCACCCACTCTAGATAATAGGTGGGGATTTTAATATGATCACCAAGCTAGAGGAGAAGATTGGAGGGCGCAACAGAATGGACCCTGAAAACTCCCACTTCAAGGATTTCATTTAGAACACCTCTCTCATAGATATGCCTTTTGGCAATGGAACTTTCACCTGGAGCAATCGCAGAGCCGACATGCATCAAATTGCCTCCAAATTGGATTGCTTCCTCATATTAGACAATGCGGTTCACCTGGGAGGAGACCTCTCAGCAGCAATTCTTCCTCACACTGGCTCGGATCACTGGCCGATTGCCCTTCAATGGCAAAGACCAGACAATCCCACAAAAAGACCCTTTCACTTCGAAGAGTTATGGCTCACACATCCTTCGTTCAAGGACATGGTAAAAAATATTTGGACAACCTTCACCCCGCCTGAAGGATCTAAGATGTTTCAGCTCCAACAAAAGCTCAGGTTTTTAAAAGGTCATCTAAAACAGTGGAACAGGGAGACCTTTGGTAACATATTCATAGCACAACAAGAACTAAACAAGGAATTGTCGGCTCTCCAACAAAAGATAATAACAGAGGGGCACACTGAAGAAAAGTTGGAACAGGAACGAAGCATCCACAACAAATTGGAGGGAAGGCGGAAACAGGAGGAAATATACTGGAAGCAAAAATCCAGAATAAGATGGCTGAGGGAAGGTGAACGAAATACCAAATTCTTCCACAGGACCACTGTTCAATGAAGAATGCACAACATCATTCCTTTCATTCAAACTCAGGGAGGCGCCAAAATAGAAAAACACGAGGAAATTGAGGAGGAATTCCTCAATCACTTTGCTCAAGTCCATACAGAGCCTGAAGGAGACAAGCACCCGACAATTGAAAGAATAACCAACAATGTGCCAAAGATTATCACGAAGGAGCATAATGAACTTCTCCTTCGCCCCATTCTGATGCAGGAGGTGGACGATGCAATGTCTCAACTAAAGGAAGGTAAGGCCCCTGGGCCAGACGGTTTCACCACAACTTTCTTCCACACCTTCTGGGAACTGATAAAGCACGAGGTCTGGCAAATTGTAGAAGAATCAAGAAACCTCCATTGGCTTCTCCCATCTCTAAACACAACCTTCATTTCGCTCATCCAAAAAGAGGAAGATTCTATCACCCCTGATAAGTACATGCCGATAGCTCTTTGCAATGCCATCTACAAAGTTATATCTAAAGTGATTGCGAACCGGCTCAAGCCCCTCTTGCCCATGCTTATATCTCCAGAATAGTCAGGCTATGTGGAAGGGTGGCAGATCATGGATGGAATCCTTCTCACGCACAAGATAATTCACTCCCTCAAAATGACAAAGAAGGCAGGTATGCTCCTTAAACTGGACCTCTCTAAGGCTTTTGATAAACTAAGCTGGACTTACATTTAGAACATGCTCACAGCCTTTGGTTTTTGCTCAATGTGGGTGCGATGGAATATGAGTCTAATCACCTCTACTCAATTTTCCATCCTTATCAATGGTATCCCCTCCCGGCCGTTTAAGCCGACTAGAGGGATCCGGCAAGGTGACCCCCTTTCCCCCTTCCTCTTTCTCCTAATGGCTGAGGGTCTAGGGCATCACATAAACAATGCGCTCCTCTCTCATCAGCTTAAAGGCCTTTCGGTTCATAATACCCCTGCCAATTCCCACCAGCAGTTTGTCGACGACACTATGCTCTTCGGATACCCTTCAGTCTAGGAAGCCTCTTGCTTCAAAGCCCTGCTCAATGATTTTTCAGAAGCTTTTGGCACCAATGTTAACTGCTCTAAGTCTCAGATTTTCTTCTTTCACACTCCCCCCTCAGTCAAGACAGCAGTTGCCCGCATTTTAGGATTCCCCTCTGCTTCCCTCCCCTCCAAATATCTGGGAGCACTGCTCACAGCCTCCGCCATAAGGCACTGTACCTGGCAATATCTTCTTGAAAAGCTCGAAACTCGCCTTAACCTTTGGAATCATAGAACCTTAAATCTTTTCAGTCGAGTTGTGCTCATCAAATCAGTCCTTCAGGCTATGCCGCTCTATATGTTCTCAATCCTAGCAGCGCCGAAGTGGGTACTTAAAAAAATAAGAAACCTTCAGTGTAGCTTCCTATGGGACAGCACGACAACCAATCATAAATGGGGCCTGGTAAAGTGGGCCACTGTTTGTACGCCCAAAGACAAAGGGGGGATCAGACTGAGAGACCCAGAGCATAGCAACACCATCATGGGGGCAAAAATTTGGTGGCAATGGGCTACTGATCCAGATAAGCCTTGGGCCAAACTATGGACAGTCAGATATGCTAACAACAGACCTCAGGAGGAACTCATTAGGTTCACTCCCACCGACAAGGGGTCGCTAATGTGGAATGCTGCCAAACAACACTATCAACTAATACAATGGAACAGTTTCTGGGAAGTGAGGAATGGCAGAACAGATCGTTTCTGGACAGATGCTTGGAATCAAATTCCAAAACTCAACAGTATATTGTTCCCAGATCCAGTTCCCATCAGGTAGGAGCAGCAGTAGGAAAAGGTCCAACAGTACTGGCTACAGGAGGAGGATCACAGCTTCAGGCAATGGAAACAGGGTAATCCGCTAATCCACAACACTGACCTTCAAGATGCTGAGCATCTGGAGATGGAGCTGAGGAAAATAAACATCAGATACAATGAAGGCAATGACATCCTTCGATGGGGATACCAACCAAAAGGCACCTATTCTCCTTCAGAGGCGTATAAAATAATAAACAACAACACCGCTCCTTCTGACACTATCTGGCACAAAATATGGGAGCCCGACTCCTGGCCCAAAGTCTCACACTTCTTATGGCTGGTTGGACACAAAAGGATCCTCACATGGGATAAACTAAGAAGAAGAAATTTCCAGGGCCCATCCAACTGCCATAACTGCAAGCACAGTGAGGAAACCTCCAACACCTCTTGGATGCATGTCCCCTAGCCAATCAGCTATGGGAAAAAGCGAGCTTCAGATGTCAAAGATGATGCAGGAAGGAGAACGACACAATGAACTCTTTAAGACAATGGCCCCAAAGACCTTACAAAAGCGAGCTCCTTAATCGTTTATGGAACATCATCCCGGGACTAATCCTTTGGAGCATCTGTTAGGAAAGAAACAAACGAATATTCAAAAACCAATGCTCCCAAATAGAGGACATATGGAAAAGGCTGTGCGCGAATCTTCAAGAAACACTGATGCTCCGTTCATGGTCTCAGGAGGATCTTCCCTCACAAACCAATGAGAAAAGTACCCTAAAAAATTGGCAATTGGTTCTACCGCAGGATCTTCAGAAGAATGACCGGGCCAAAAGCAGCAGCATCAACAATTGCAAGTGGAAGGCTCCCCCAAAGCATTCCTATAAGCTCAACTTCGATGGTGCCTCTAAGGGAAATCCTGGCACAGCGGGCTTTGGAGGAATCATATGAAATCATGAAGGATCTCTCATGCAGATTTATTTTGGAAACATAGGTTGGGATACTAACAACTCAGCTGAGTTGGAAGGTCTCTGGCAAGGACTCACACTTGCATGGAATCTCAACCTTCAGCCCCTAGTCGTGGAAGGAGACTCCCAGATCCTCATTAACATGGCAAAGCACCTCCAAAATGGATCTCAAGCAAGTAAAATCGCCACTAGTTGGAGACTCGAAGCTAGGCTGAAGGATATTGAAAATTCGCTCCACAGTAAAAGAGTCATCTCGTTCATGCACACTAAAAGGGAAGGCAATAAGGTTGCTGACCTTCTGGCCAACATAGGAGTAGAAAATGCTAGTACCCTCATCACTGGTAGCACCAGCATAATTCCTAATTATGTTCAGGCTCAAGAGTGTGCCAGCCTGGTCTAGAATGATGCAGCAGCCCCGGATGCGGGTGACGGGACAGGTGTTAGCGAGGAGCCACATGGAAGCCATGTGCTACCTCGTGTCTAAGCTGTGCATTGAATATATCCTTCACCGCCATGGAATGTCATTACAGGGAAAGCGGCAGGCATTCAATGCAAGTTATGTTACAATGGTGCGACTGCAACTTGCAGCTGAGGCGTACAGGTTTCGAGGGAAAAACTGGGTTGAGATTAAGGGAGATAGGCTGAGACATGGAGCACAATCTTCTGTTTGCAGCCTCTTCATCCAGGTTTCTAATCCTGTGGGTAACATCGGCGTGTTTAATTCTGGTTGCTATTTGGGCACAATTCGGTGGAGGCTCTGGACAGTGGGGCGCAGCGTCAATTCTGCACCTGTATCCATATCTGCCCCTGCAGCCCCTGCAAAAATGTTTCGACGAAGGGGTCCGGCTCGCGGAAGGCCGGCTCGCCCTCCAGCCTCACGACCACGTGTTCAGTGTTGCCACTGCCATTGCCATAAAGGAATTGAGGCCACCCCCATTCAGGCCATCCAGTTCATGGACTCGAGCGATCCTAATGCTGAACCAGCCCCTGCACCCGCATTCGGGTCTGCCATCTTCTCTTTTGGGAGCACGCGGGACAGACCCTGCATCAATGCTCATGTATCAGTCCTATTTCTTGAAGAATCTCAGGACGAAGATGGGGGTGTGAGTAGTATGGAGAGAATCCCAGTGGGAAGCTTGGGTGCGAAAGAACAGACACCTGCGGAGGCACCTGGGCAAGCTCCTAAAATCCCTCAGGCTCAGGAAGCAACGACACCCAAGGAAGAAGCTGAGGAGGACTGGGATTCTCTGCGGGAGAAATATGGCTGGTGCTAAGTGGTTGAGGAAAAGCCTCCCGAATAGCCCTCTGCTGGACCAGATCTTCCTCACCCAGCGTTGTTCAGGATCTGTTTTGGTTCTCTCTGGTTCTGATTATGTCCATGGCTATGCTTTTTGTTTTCTCTGGCTCAGGTCCAATTCAATGTTTGCTACTGCTAATTATGTTGGGCCTGATAGGGAAGTCTTTGAATCTCGTTTGAGGCCCCTGCGTGGGATGTACATGTATTGCTCCTATGCCCCTGCGTGGGTGGTTTTAGTCAGCTATCGCGCCCCTGTGTGGGCGGTTTTAGTCAGCTATCGTGCCCCTGCGTGGGCAGTTTTAGTCAGCTATCGTGCCCCTGTGTGGGCGGTTTTAGTCAGCTATCGTGCCCCTGCGTGGGCGGTTTTAGTCTGGTCGAGGTCTTGTTCGTGTTTCAATGGGTCATTTTGGGTGTTCCAGTATAGTAGTAAAGCCCCTGCGCGGGCAGGTTCTGTTATGTGATAGCCAAGCCCAAAGCGCCACTGTTGGCTTTGGGTTACTGAGAAAAAAAAACAATGAAAATCAACAAGGCACAAAGCTAGCTATTTATTGTTTACATAGAAAATGCACTAATATAAGTGCATATATATGATTTGTAAATTTTGAGATATAAATCTATTGTAAATAATTTTGCATTTCTTAAAAAAACATATAATTAATGATAATGTTTGCTAAGTGGACTATCAAGGTTTGGTGAGACACTATCATGGATGAATTATAACTTTGAACTTAAGGCATTTAATTTCATTACATAAAGTTATTTTTTTGTAAATTTGTATTTTAAATAAGCTGGAATTCTTAATCCATAATCCTATTACATAATTTATTAAGAGTATTAATTTCATATTGTATTGTTTTGAAACAAAACTATCTGTAAAACAAAATTATCTTCTTAATAAAACATGGAATAATTAATTAACAATATGTTAAGTGGACCATCTAGACTCAGTAAAGAGATGGGTAAAAAATGGTTGTATCTAAACTTTTTGCACCATAAGACATTGATTTTCCCATCCATATTAACATTTTGTCATTTTCAATTCTTAAATAGTTTATTTGTGGTTTAAATAATTTCATAGAATCCACTAGGACTTGAAGAAATCTATTTGGTTATATGCATTTATAAATCTGATGTATTTTTGAAATGTAGCTCTTAATATATATATATATATATATATATATATATATTATATATATATATATCGAGAAGAGAGAGAGAGAGAGAGAGATAACAAATTATAAGTAATTGATAATGAATTCTAAGTGATCTACACAAAAGCATGTATCAACTTTTATATTTCTATCATGAGGTTTAATGTAAATGTATAAATGTGACATTTTTTAAAAAATAAAACTCCATGTAAAATTAAATGTTTTTCTTAACAACATATAGAATAATTAATTGGTAATGAATGTTAAGTAGATTGTTCAAGTTTATTCAATATACAATAAATGTAATTAAACTCTCTGCAACATAGGACATTTGATTTTCCCGCCCCTAACATTTGGTAAATTTCAATTCTTAAATAAATTATTTGTAATTGAATAATCTGACAGAAGACAATAGGACAAGTATGTATTAAATTCTATTTAGTATATATGTATGTATACATGCAATTTGTTTTTGAAATAAAATTCTTAATGTAAGTAAAAATATATTTTTTAGAAAATTTATAATTTGAAATCAATCTTTGATGAGTTCTAACTAATTTATTCTATTTTAAAAATTGACAACTTTTTCTAACCATGCATTTGTAAATCAATTATCTCTATATGTAATCATTTCATATAAGTCAATAAGTCAAGAAACCATTAATTTATTTTTATTTATTATGTCGTTTAATATGAATGTATAAATGTGACATTGTTATTTCTAGCATAAAAATCCACGTAAAAAATGCATTTTCTAATAAAACATGGATTAATGAATTCACAATGAGCATTAAGTAGACTATTTAAGCTCATTCAATATATGAGCCATAAATGAATGTCTTTAAACTTTTTGCACCATATGACATGATTTTACCATCAAGATAAACATTTTGTAAATTTCAATTCTGGAAGAAACTAATTCTACTTAAAATAATCTCATAGAATCCAACAAGACTTAGAAGCTATTTATTCAATTCCATTTACTTATATGTATTGATATAAGTTTATAAATGTAATTTATTTTTGAAATAAAGCTCTTAATGTAAGTAAAGATATATCTTTTACAAAACTAATTAGGATTAATTGATAATGAAGTTTAAGTGGTTTGTTCATACTATATCAAAAATCAAGTGTCATAGATGAATGCCTTTTAATACATATTTAATCTTCAAAATCAATATCTTAACGATAATTTATTTGTATTTACATTAAGTATTTAATAATTAAATAACATGAGGACTTGTATAAATTTCAACTAAAATTCATGAGTTATGTTTCAAAATTATTTCTTCCCCATTAAAAATTCTTATCATTTTCGCCTCTTAGTGAAAGTAATGGTCAATCATGGTTTTCCATACAATTGAGACTAGTATTTACATACATTGAGACTATTATTGGTTTTGACAGTGTTTACAAGGAGATATCAATATCCACACTACCATCAACTTTACTAATCTTTGAAAACCCTTGACTCCACTACTTAGAAGAATACCACTAATTCTTCTTTACTTCATTTTGTTACATTGTCCATCACAATGGAATGACTTGAATACCCATTTAAGAACTCTTATTTGATGTACTTGGATTTTTAGTGGAGATAGATCAAAGGTGCCTAACCTTCTTAAGATACCTAAATCAACAATGCCTAACTTTTATAATGGATGCATGGATGCTATGAAGATGAATGATCACCCCCTCATTAGTGCTTCATAAAGGCATGAAGGGACTGTAGGAAATTGAGCACAAAAACATTTTACTAATTTTTTTGTAGACTAGTTTCAATGCAATGCAAGGGACACACATCCTTTCCATTTGAACTAAGATCCTCACATCGCCATCATTCAATAAATAAATCCCTTGTAGGTTGTGGGAAAGGGGGTTAGAGTCATCTAACACAAAATTCAAACATCGAGGAATCTAGTAAGTTAGCCATAACTATAATATCTTTATTGAATATTAGACATACTAATATGATTTAGCTTTAATCAATTGCTTCTAAGAGTTTGATTCCACACCCCTATTGTGTATTGATACTATTGTAAATAAAAACTCCATGATTGACCTATTCATGATCTCTACTTGGTTTGAAATTACTAAAATTATTTTCATATTGAATTAAGTTAATATGGAGATTTAAAAAAAAATGAATGTTGTTGAAGGCCTTGTAATAGAATACTTCCAAATTTAATGAAATATGTGTTACAACTATACTTTTGATACTACTATTGTAGATCTCAAAGATAAAGAGATGGAAGATACAATTAATTTATTTTCAATGTCGGAGCTAAATATTGGTATCTGAAAAATAAAGGGAAGAGATGAAGAAATTTTAGCATGAAGAGAGGCGACAAGAGGGGGTGCACAAGCTTTGTGGAAATGTAAATATGGATAACAAAAATTTATTAATTTAGAGATGATTGAAAATACATCACAATGAATTTGAATATGGTATATGAATATAATATGCTAGAAATCAAATTAGCTTCAAAATATACAATTTGTATTCATAAAATTTTTGTATGATGGTTTTTTTTTAAATGTGTGCTAGCCAAGAAATTATTTTCTTTGGACAAATATTTTTTCTAAGATTTTAATGTCACTTTTTTTGAATAAGTATGAAAGCCATTATAGTTGTGAAATTTTCTTAAAATAGCCAAAGCCATCACAAACAATAGTATGAACGCATTTATATTTCAAGATTCTTAGATATATGTCAGGACAAATATCTTAGGTATGTGTGTGTGGGCAGAATTTGGATATTTTGTTCATGTAGTGTTATGAATGTTGGAATAATGTAATTTATTTAAAAATCACTTGAAAAGTAGCTACATAGGTAGGAGTTCATAAAAGGGGACGTTTTGATGTTCTGTGATGCAGGAGCATTCAGCTCAAGGAAAATCATTATATTTTAGTATACGTAGGGGGTCTTGTGTTTTAGGAACTTGGTTTCCTAAGTGTCGAATTAATGTAATTATTAAGGGTTTTGAGTGATTTTAATGAGAATAAGGTTTAATTGAATATTGTGAGGCATAATTGTAAATGTTCTCAAATGTAGGAGAACATGAGAGATTTAGGATAGTTGAGTGATGAAACGTTTGAGAATTAATTGTAAAACTCAGATTAGGAGTCAGTTCATGAAATTATGGATTAGATAAGAGTTTTAGGAATGAGGAAGAGATTTAGGAATTTTGTTGAGGAGTTTATGGATCTAAACTAGAAATTGGTTTTAGAATCCCTTTGTATAAATGTAAGCCTAAAAGGCATGATTAGAAGTTAGTCAAAGGCTAGATAGATAGCTAGAGTGTGGTTTTAAGCCTACGAGCAGAGTGTAAATAGAGGTCGCTGATATTAGAACATCAAGCTAGAGAGACAAAGATCTCATTCTGTAATCATTGTTTATATTTATTAATATAATAAAATCAATTCTAAGTTCAAATGTGTGTTCGATTGTTGAATGATGAGTGATGACTGAATTGGAATTCAATATAAATATGTGTGTAGGTAGAGTCGAGTCGAATACACAGAGGAGAAGAAGAGACAAAGGATCTTAATGGGCGTTGAACGATTGCAAAACCAAGTAATGGTCGAATCATTCGTGAGTAAAGAGCTCATAGAGTTAGCCAGGAGGATTGTGTAGCAGAGTAGCGAAAGGAAGAACCTTTGAATAAAACCCAAAACCATAGAAGAACTGAAGAAACAGCGGAAAAAACTAAAGTAAAGAGGTGGACAAAACGATGAAGAATTGTTACACCCTAGCCATTGGATCCTATTGATCAACGGCTAGGATCATATCGCAATGTTCATATCACATTGCAAATTTCTTAAGTGAACGAACCTCGGCCTCAAAAAACTTCTCGATTGTGATCAAGCGATATCAGGCATGGACCATCGGATCAGGAAGAAGATCAACGGCGGAGATTCAATCTAAGTAATGGTGGAGAGAGAATACGGGTATCGATCTGGACTGTAGGATGTAAAGACCTCGTCATCCAATGAATGTCGGGTAATAAGTTGATCGAGGGTTAACCGTAATGAGTGGACTTGAGCTTTTGTAAGTTGGGAGTTTATAATTCCCAACAGGACTGAAAAGCCGTTAACCCTCGCGTAAGTTTTTTTCCCGAAATTGATGTAGACCATCGCATGAAGCAGATATTGATCAACGTTTGTAAAGCATCAGGTATATCTATTGATCAAGAAGCAGTACAGCTCTTGGATCGAGGATAAGATCGACTGTGGAGAAAGGTCACGACAAAGACATTGAGAAGGCAGACCCGATAAGTTATAGGGGCGTGGTTAATAATATTTGAGATCTAATATTATGTTATCACATACCGGATGTGATAGAGCCTAGTGTTAACGAAACCCCACGAAGGAGCGATTGTGATTAGCGATAAAGAGGAGCCTCGGTAACTGTGTAGACTCCGTATTAAAGTGGAAATTGGGTATGTTTATGCATGTTTATATGTATTTCTTCTTTAAAAGAATATTAATGGGAATAAAACACTGATAGAAGGAATTGTGGTTTAAGTCCTATATAACCAATGGGGAGAATTATATATGCGGATATAAAGTTAATCAAGGTTTTAGAAGGGTGTATGTGTCTTGATAGTAACGATAGGAAGGATTTCAGGAAAGGCTTTAATAAAGTCCTGAATGAAGGTTAAGGGTTGATTAAAGTCCCGATACATGCATATTGAATGAAGGGTTAGACTATGTTGGGTTTTAATAAAACATTCCAAAGGTAGATTTGTTAAAGTGGGCCTTAGCCCTTAATTATAGAAGATTGTACTCAGCAGAGAGTTAGAATTCTTGGGATAGACAAGCTAGGTGCATAACCCATGCAAACTGTGGGAAAGCAACGGTAACCCTACGCCATTTTGCAACTCAAATCACTATTTTTTTCATAAGAAACCTAAATTTGAAGACAATAGTTCAACAATCATGCAATATTTTTCTGAATTCCACGAATGAAGTTTTGAATTTAACAAATACATGTTCTAAAATGCCTATGTATTCCTACAAAGTGAACATTTTCCAGTAAAAATCACAAATAGGACTACAAATATTTCCTTTCACTCACAACACTAATACCTTAGTTGAACAAAGTCTACATTAGTTGAAAGAAGTCAAATAGCATTGTTAAGAACTACTGTTGTAATGTCCCACCACATCCTAATCCCAAGGTCATAATTTTATCAAAAACCTTCCTATCCCTTGCGGTTGAGTGAGCACCTTCCTTAATGGAACATTAAACATTTCCAAAACACCTCTTTTTATCTAATATCTAAATCTACTTAGATATTAGAAAAAGTATGATGAAATCAATATGGTTTATTTTGTTTTAGAGATAATGTAGTTGAAGAAAAAATTAAAATCATCAAAGAACAAAAACATCAGAAGTAGGCTACAGGAGGTTTGTTTTTGTGTCATAATTTTGATTTGAAATTTTTGTGAATCATTTCTCTTTATTTTAATTTAACATCCATCATTGCTTTATTATATTTAAGAGCAAGTTCAGTGCGTTTGATTTAGAGCGAGAAGCCAATTGATGATAGACTTGAGGGGATGGGTAACACCTCTTTCCACATAATATCAATTATAACATCCTTCAATTCCATTCATGAGGACATTTATATAATTAGGTTTGTATAAAACTAAAAACCTTTTACCTTGTTGAATAATCTACCCTCATCAAAACTTAATTGCCTTAAGGTACTTATAGTTGGGTTGGTAATTGTGGAATTCAGTGTACGGTGTAATGGGGGTTCATTTTATTCTTTTTCCTTTACTCCATGCCCACGCTATCATAAAACATACCAATTATGTTTATTTCCTATGATATTTTTCTTCATGACCATCAAGGTGCACGAACTTTATTTGTAGTATAACTCCCTTATCTTCCTCTGTCGACAATGGTATGGGTCTTGACAAAAACGATTATTGTGTAAAAATAATTAATGGTGCATATATCCCAATCAACAACCTTGTTAATGGCCACTGAAAATAAGAAAACATTGTCTAGGGCTAAAGTGCCTTATTTTCATCCTCAAGTCATACTACAACATTTGACTCCCATATGTATTGGGAGAAAAACTTATAATGGCACACATATCCTTCTAAATTACTATAGATTCCATATAGAGGATCTAAATGGTAGTTAAAGTACCTATTCATGGTCACTGAGCTCATGAAGCTTCATTTTATTTTAAGGGTGTTCTCCTCTCTTGGCCATGATGAAGGCATCTACGAAACTTTCTAAACACAGGCAATATATGATACTACCAATACCTTCTTCATCTCCAAAGGACTACTATGTGAATATTTATTGAAAGAAGACAATTCAAGCTCTTTTCTCAACCATGTCAAAGGACATAAGTACATTGTGTGGTATGAAAAACTTCATCTTGCAATTGTTCTCCAACACAAACAACGGGAGACCCATTTGCAGTGATAAAAAACCAGAAGTGGTGTTGATATTCAACATGGAGGCTAGAGTTCCATTAAAGAGGATTAATGTGGTGCTTTGAGGCATTATTCATGGCTATCAAGTTGAAGAAGATGTGTTTATTGCCTAACACCCTATTCTTCTCCCGTAAGCATGGAAGGGGTTCTAAAACCCATTCTTATTATAAATAACATATGAATGTTGCCCATATTTTTATTCATAAGACTTGTTCATGGTGATTGGGCATGATAAATATTTTCTTATACCTTGCCCCAATTTCCCTTCCTTAACCATGTTACAAGCTCTCAATTGTAAATGTGTTATGAATAACTCCTAAAAGTGTTGGTATCACACTTAGAGGCCATGGATCACTTTAGGCACAATATGTGTAGTAGTATAGGCTATCATACTCGTTTTAACTCCCTTCATAATGGTATGTTCCCCAAGGCCCAATATTATTGTATAAAACATACTAATGGTATCAAAATCCCCCATAGAGGCCAAAAATATATTAATTGTATGAAAGATCCACAAGGGCCAATATCATTTAGAGAGCATTTGTGTGTTTGTTTTAAGACTTTATTCATGGCCATTAACATCTAAAAGCTTCATTTCGGGACAGAGACCATTATTTCCATCCCCCAACCATGGTATAGGATGCATGACTATTATTTTTATGAAAAACATGCAAATGAAGTTATCAGTCCCTTAGAAAGGATTTTTGTGGTAGTTCAAGGCCATGTTGATGATCATTGAACTTGATAAAGCATTTTTAAATCTTAAGGTATTTTCCTACTCCACTAACATAGTAGGGTTCATGATAAGTGTTTTTATTACATAAAATATATTGATGGTATTGATAATATTAATTGCTGACCTTATTTGTAAACTCTAAGGTACACAAAAAATAATATATAAAACATGGAGAGCTTCATCTTCTTTGTTATGAAACCAGCTCAAGAAAAGATAGAAAAGATAGATCAACGCCTTAGAATTCAGCCTCTTCGAGGGGGAAACCTCCTTTACATTACATAAATGATCAATTCTTGGATGATTCAAATGATGAAACCTCCTTTCTATATATAGGAGTCTAAGGAGTCACAATAGAAGCCAGCCGACCTAACAATAATAATATAAAGCCACAAAAATAACAATAGTTGGATTTTATGGGGCACAGTAATAACAATATGGTGACAATATGGGCACAAGAATATTAATAAGGGGTACAACTATAATAATAATGGGGTAATCACTAGAATTATAGGGACCCAACATGCACCTCTCCTTCAAAAAAGTGATGTCCTCAATGCTTGAGTAGTTCTGGATGCTTCTGTATAAAATTCTCATACTCCCATGTGGAATCTTCAGCAGATAAGTTCTTCCACTATACTCTGAAATTAATCGATTTCGTAGCTGTCTTGTTCTTCTTTCTGTGACTGCTTCTAATTCCAATATAATTTTTCATTCCTCATCATGTTCTGGCAATATTGTTTGAACTGGGATCTTATCGCCTATAACCTTCTTTAAACATGAAACATGGAGAACGGGGTGCAATCGAGAAGCTGCAGGAAGCTCCAATTTGTATGCCATAGTACCAATCTTTTGCAACACCTTGTATGGACCATAATACTTTGGTGATAATTTATTATCCTTGTTAGCTTGCTTGAGGGACATTTTCTTATAGTGTTGTAGCTGCAGGAATACCCAATCACCCACATCAAAACTTCTTTCGCTGCAATGTTGATCTCCTGTTGTTTCATTCTATTCTATGCCAACACGAGGTTATCCTTTAAGAGTTGGCGGACTTGTTGTTGATGTTCAATGTGATGTTCCACTGCGTGAACCTTAGAATTTTCTCTTAAATATGATGTGATGGATGGTGGTTGATACCCCATAAAGTGCCATAAATGGGGTCATTTTTGTTGCTGTATGGAAGGAAGTGTTATACCACCATTCAGCCAGAGGCAACCATTTGACCCATTGTGTTTGTTTATCAGATACAAAGCACGAAGATATCCTTCCAAACATTTGTTTACTATCTCAGTTTGCCCATCAAATTGAGGATGATAAGATGAGCTATGAGCTAACTGAGTACCAAGACAAGAAAATAATTCTGTCCAAAAATTTCCAGTGAAAATGGGATCTCTGTCACCTACAATAATCTTTGGGTTTCCATGTAGCTTTTGAATTGTTTCCATAAATGCACTAGAAACTGTACTGGCTTTAAATGGATGTGATAATGCACAAAAGTGTGCATACTTGGTAAGTCTGTCAACTACCACCATGATGACACTCTTTCCCTCAGACTTGGGTAAAACCTGTGATAAAATCCATTGAAACCTCCTCCCAATGTTGGCTTGGAATGGATGAAGGTTGTAATAGACCCATTGTCTTAATTATTTCAACTTTATTTTGTTGGCAAACCAAACATTCTGCCACAAACTTTTGAATATATGATTTAAGGCCATCCCAAAAAATTCCTTCTTAACCCTGTGGTAAGTTTTTAAAAATCATGACTGCCCTGCTAAGGGAGAAGTGTGCAATTCCATGAGAATCTTTTGTTTTAGCTTGGAATTCTTATAGAGGTATAAGCGATCTTTGTACCATAATGAATCATTTTGCTAGATAAATGTATCAGACGTACTGGAATCTTGTTGTAATTTTCGAATAAGTGCCCACACTTCTTCGTCATGCTTCCATTCCTCCCTTGCTTCGTTTATCCAATTTGGTTGGATAATAGAAATGGCGCAAAACAATGCTTCCACAGGGTTAAGATTTCTTGAGAGTGCATCTGCCACCACATTTTGCTTCCCTTTTTTGTAGATGATTTCAAAGTCATAACCCAGCATATTTGTGACCCACTTTTGTTGCTCTTCAGAGGATAATCTTTGTTCTAAAAAGTATTTAAGGCTATCATGATCCGTTTTTACCTTGAAGTGTCTTCCCATTAGGTAGGGTCACCATTTCTTAAGTGAATGGAGTATTGCCAACATTTCCTTCTCATAAATAGCTTTGTGTAAAAACTTTCCCTTGATTGGACGACTTTCAAAAGCAATGGGTCTTTCA